>VKOC01014845.1:0-45666 GCA_009364415.1 Spea multiplicata
AAAAAATTTCATTAAAAATATGATTTTACACCAACAGCGTTAAATGCATGTGATCATTATCAGTTAATATTGTTCATATTCATCCCTTGGATGGAGGAATAATAAATAATAGAAGAAAAAATCTTTAACTCAATAACAGTTTTTTTAAAAAAAAAGTAGAAAGTCTTCTAAATGCATCCATGTATTCTATAATATTGTTGACCCAATCTAACTTGAAAGAACATGTCAAAACGTCAGAAGGGTTAAAGTTCTACACCGCAAACATGCAGTAAAATTCCTCTTCTGGAAGACTAACAGGCCTCCATTATTAAGGGAAGGACTCATGTCTGTAAATAGAAATCAGACACAGGTATGAGACGTTGCAGGCCATCTACACAAATGTCCCAATGGTCACTTTTTTGGGGGGGAACATTTTCATGGCACAGATGTGTCAAGCTGTTTGCTCGACAGACCATTGTCTTGCGCTACAAGGAGCTTCACTAAACAGACTGCCATCAGAGCCATTAATTCTGACTTCTCTTCTACGCTTATATTTTTACTTTGTTAGCAGCTGCTGTGTGAACTATGACTATAACACGGTTACAAAGTTAGGCTATTGCTGCCCCTGCAGAGCTGGCAAGTAAACAGCTCCTTAAAACAGCCTTAACCTAAATCCCTTAGTTAAAATTATAAAGAGCAATCAAGTCCCCAGAATGCGAATAATCCCAGTAGTACAACTGGCAAGCTGATCTTCAGGATATCGTTTCTTTTTTCCCTGGTGTGGCTGATGCGCAACTGAGAAAGCAAAAACAAATAGAAGTAGATTGTTCCTAAGGGGACAATGATGTCCACATTGCTTTTTTTCCAGGGATCTGTGAAAGCAACTGGATTTACGGAGTGTGCGGTTTGAGCGCGACCTAAAAGCACATCAATCTGCTACTTCTGCGGAATGACGCTCACCTTTCGATATCACATACATAGCACGAAAAGTGCAAATGAACGACACCATTGCTTTTAAAAACTCCTGAATTCAAGGGTATTTCATTGGGTCAGTTACACTGTAATTAATCTTTTATTTAAAAGTCATGCGAAATACTAAACAGTTCAGTTGCAGGAATAATCTTGTCTCCAAAATAGTATTTTTAATGCATGTTAGAGTTCTTTTCGGATTTTACTGCTTGGAAATAGGAGTGTGCAATCTTTAGTTACTGGACGTTTTAATAAAATGTAACTTTGGTCTCTTCTCCCCCTTCCCTGGTTGCCTTAGGCATTAGTACATGAACGTCTTGCCCTTGCTCAGCAGTACTTCTGTTAAGGCAGCAACCAATCACATGTATGCTAGCAAAACATCAGTGTTTAGATAGCATGTGTGGGATTGGCTGCTGCTACACTCATCGATACCAATGGAAGTTCTACTCAACAGGTTTTGCCAAGGCATACTTTTGGCTTTCAGGAAGCATACCTTGGCAAAACATTTTCAGTAGAATTTGTAGAAGGCGCTCAATAACTAACGATTGCCTATGCTTATCCGCCTGCGACAAAATGTTCTGCAGACTACACAAAACGGACTACAATGGGGAAATGAGAGAGAGGGAGACATGCTAAAGATGTTATAGACTAAAGCATGGAGTTTAAAGTAAGAAGTAACGTAAGGCAGTGACTAAGAAGGGTGATGGACATAGGGTATATCTTAAAATTGGCCGAGAACGCTCAAGAACTCCTCAATTTAACCATGTATTGCACCAGGCCAGGACAGTCCATCTTGCAAGAAAACTTGCTGTGGGTCATGATGAAATTAAATTCTACAGATCGCAGCAACTAACAGTTTACTGAATTGAATACCGCCATCTCTCAGCACATGGTCACGGTGGCAGACGTTCTTGCCAATGCTGCTAAGGTGCCTGCAGGATAATCTTTATATCGCTATGTACTATGGTATTGCACTAGGTCTTCCCCTTAGACTGTATTTACATTCTATGAACTATTTGTTCTGATCTCTGTACACTGCAGAATGTATATGTCTTATGCCTTTCATTGGGATGTTTCCTTTTGATGTCTCATGCCTGATGTATACTGTTATCTTGCAATGCCTATTATTCCACTGTAATGTATAATATTATTTTAAATAAACGGAGAATTGAGTCAGGACTAAAAGTGAGACTATTAGATAGAAAATGTTTTAACTTGCATTCAGAGAATCAAAGAATACACTTTAATAAAGAGCGTCTTTAAATATAAAATTTGCCCTGGCCACTTATTTTCCCTAGAAGGTACAGCTCAAGTTCATGAACTGGAACGTGCCAAACATCTTTGGAACTAGCTTGCTGCAACCTCGCTGGGTTAATATAAAGCAAATAGGTCATTAAGAAAAAAAGCATCTTACTAGTTGACCTAAAACGCAGTGATATAATATACTTTTAATTCAAAATATATATATTTTTTTATTTTTTTAGCAATTTCTGGTTACTTGTATCCTTAAAGGCAGAATGAATCCACTCTGTACAACATAAATTTATCTGTGAACAAGACATTTCGCTGGGCTGATTCTAATACATTTACTGTCTGAGTCCTTTCCATAATGGAGTGATTCGCACAGTCTCAAACATGTTCGCTAATGTAATTAGAAGCCACATTTTAACTATTAGTGGTATTTAATGCGTGCTACCAGTGCTAATGATTAAAATAACTGTGTAAAGAAGTGATCTCGTTCTGCTTCGCATTACTTACTAGCCTATTATATCTACCGATTAATTTGCCCATTTATTAGGAACCATTACACAAAATGAAAACATCTTGGAAAGTTTAAATTAAGGTTCAATGGGACAAACCAAGCAAAAGCCATGTTGAGTGACCAAGTTGCATTAATTAGTAGCTCTGTATAGTATAAATCTATTTTATTAACTCCTTCTGATCCAATAGTAAGAACAAAAATAAAATGAGCAGGAACTTTTTTATTTATTTTTGCTCAGGAGGGTAAAGGATGGTTCACATTATAATTTTTTTTAAATAATATTATGGTTTTTGGGGCTATACAACATTTACATTGATGAATAATGTACTTACCGATTATTCTAAATTAAAAATTCAAACATCTCCCAGTGTTAGTGGGGACATAATACAAGGAAATAATAAAACAGAATTAGAGGAAAATATTTTGTTAAGATTGTTTTTTATATTTCTATAGATTCAAGTATTCTAAAGGCAGTTCACATAGGTTTTGTAGACACACATGAACCGCAGTATAACTATCATGGTAAGATGAGCACTTGCAGGGAAGGGGTATACACTGCCGTATATAGAAATGCAGTTTAGCATTAAAGAAAGGTGGGTCTAACTTAATTTTGTTTCAAACATCCTCTATTAGCATATTTTTAAGATACGATAATAGGAAGTCATGTGATACTTTGGTGATTTTCTCTGCTCTATTTTGAACCAATACTTTATGGCAATTCTAATGAAATCCCCTCCCCTGGAGGCTTTTTTGCATCACAGGGTCCCTTTTAGGTGGTTAGGACCAAGCCATACCATTGTTTACCCCAAGGCTGTATGGTAAGAGCTCAGTGTTGTTTGTCCATCATACTGGGTTGGGTAACAGAGGTCGAACATACGCACGAGAGATAAGCAGCCGATTAAAAACAAAACACTGTGTGAAAAATAAATATAAACCCCTTTTAATAGGATAGAATTAATAACTAGTGAGAGTTATACTTTAAATCGGTAAAGTCACATCTAAAATATGTCTTGTCTTCACTCCCCGGCACAATGCAAGGAGCGAGCTTGATGTACTTCAAATGTCATGACAAATGTATCTTAAATGAAATTTCTGGCGGTGATTTTTGGTAACATGTGCTAAGGTCAATAGTATATCGGCGGCTTTGAACATAGTAGTCCTCACCAGCAAAATTCCCACCAATTGAAAATCAGTTCACTCTTTATTCAATTCCAAAACTTTACCGCTGTGCCACAAAACGTCTGCCATCTCACACCCTAGAGGAATTTTATGAGGAAACTAATTCTTCTGAGGGGTATATATTTTTACAGAGAATCCTGGCACTGTTTATTTTTTTTAGGTCTGTAAGGCCACATTTTTTTTCTTTAATACAAGACGTGTGAAGTGTGTCTGCTTCAAATATGTCCCATCGTGAATATTTAAATTTAAATCAAATAGATCACACAGAGCAAATAGCCAACAGCAGTGCCTGGAACCCCCTACCCAGTTTAAAAAACATTTATTATATCATGTGTTACCTTAAAATGTGTTACCTTTATTTGGAAATTTTATTTTGTATCTCAGAGATGTTTCATCCTTTTCCTAAAAGGCCATAAACACTACAGCCACCCCTGCCTCTCACCAACTTGAAACCAATGGCTTCACTCACTACTCAAGGTTTGGTTAAGGTTGTATTGGCCCCAGTTTAGCTGTTTACTAATCTAGTCTAGATTAGGGGAAATCACCGTTTCCTTGCAATAAACAGAAAAGGTAAGATGCCTGAAAACATCTTAATATTAGCAGAAAAGGTTACATCTCTACATATGGAGGTTTTACAACAAGCAGCGAATGTTATACAAAAAGACGACTTTTTGAAAGTGGTCTTTATCACAGCAGCCAATGGAATGTTTTCCGCTGATATGTTTTACCATGTACTGCATGCATCTCTTTATTAGCTGAAAACATTACCACCAGCATGCCTAACCTCTCCCATTATGCATGACCATCATAAGTCCAATCATAAAAAGCACACAGTCTTTGGCAATATTAATTTGCAAATATTTACCTGAGTTCTGTTGAAAGCCACGCGTGCAAATACAGCCTGTGAGATTCCCGCCCTTTTGAGCTCATCACGCACCCACTGGTAGATATCAGAAGACACCTCTGTGTTGGGTGAAACCTGCTGCTCCAAAGGCTTGGTGATCGATCTACTGACAGGAGGAGGATGGTTCAAGTACTGTTGGTTTAAGGATTGCTGGGCTAATAGTCTGTTCACAGCATATTGCTGGTTCAGTAACTGTGCCATTACCAGCTGCTGATTAACTAACTGAGGGCTGATGGGAGTAGATACAAGTCCGGGATGCAGGTTAGGAAGAGGGGTTCGCACTGAAGGTTGGCCACCATGAGAATGCTGTACTGGAGAGGAAGGCTTTTCGGAAGTGTTACCAGGGACAGCCTGCTGACCAAAATTCACGTGATTGGTACTTTGTTGAGATAATTCAGATAGGTCTTCGATATCAACTGAAAGAATTAAAATAATTGGAGTTTTTATTACATACAAAATGAGAAAAAAAATAAAACAGAAATGAAAAGAATTATAGAATCGCATGAGAGTTACTAGTTCATTATGGTGACTTTATAACATCACAGCTACATTGGTGACATACGACATCAGACATGACAAACATATTATATGTCGGATTTTATTGACCACAGAATTTGACTTAATTTTGGCATCTGGCTCGTTAAGAGGAATAATTTTCATAAATGGCTGTAGGGTCATCGCATTAATACAGCAGTGACCTTGTATCTGAAAAGTTCAAATAACGGATGAGCCAGTTTGAAAATAAATTTGGCATCGAGCTACATTTTCTGGCTTTGGGATATTTATGAAAGCAGCATATATTATATAGATTATTATATACATATTGTAGATTTATCATTATGCAATGCGTATATTACTATGTATACCCTGAGCACTACGGGCACAGCAAAACACAGTGAATCCTTGTTTCACATATCAGATGATTACTATGAATGAGGTTAATGATGCATAACAACAAGAAGCACTTGAGAATTTTGGTGCGCTAATCAGAAAGCCTCCCAAAACTCTAGGATTTGCCATCAAAGAATATCGGCCAGGAGAACACTCAGTTGATCGGCTTTTAAATATGGATAGCGGCTGAGTATGAGTGACCTCATAGTCAACAGGGTAATGCCCAGGAGTAAGCGTTGCCTTTTATAACAATGTTCCAAGGATGTGAATTGTAAAACCTGCCAGGATCTTGCTTTAATAATTTAGAATAAATAAAATGGCAGGGAATTAGATGACACACAATGTACCTTCATCAATATGCTCAGCAGCTCAAACTAAAACAAAAGCCAATTTTGTCTACATACATTTTTTTTTCTTTAAAATAACTACTTTATTACTGTCACTGCTTTTGTATGTTTAGATTTACACATGAATGTAAATATTCATTCAGCTAATGGAATTTTAAAGTAGCAAAGGAATACACAGTATCCTTAACCCCTTAATGAACCAGAAGCATTTTTTGAGAAGATTCAAGTAACACAATCATCAATTAAAAACTCCAACCTAATTGAAAAATGGATTTATTGGAACAATAAATGGATTTCCTAATATTCACAATATCTTTTAATGAAAAGAGAGCCATGGGGAAAGTCTACTTTTTGCTATAGAAGAACGTGCATTAGTGATGCAAGGCCAGCTTTGCTATACAAGTTATGAAGGCAATTCATTACAACAATTAACCAAAAGACGCAAGACCTCAAAACAATAAAGAATTATGTGTACATTAATGAATACTGATTCAACAAAATTCTCATTTTCAACCTCCTTAGATTGAAACTAATACGTAATACTGCAACTGAATGAAAAACACATTTCGGATTAGTGTACAAGCAACTCATGTGAAACAGAAATCAGTCCGTGCTAATATGATCCAATATAGTAATCTAGGTCTATCAATAGAAAGGTGACATATCTATCTGGACATGAAGACGTGTTTGTGGCTCTGAACGCTACAAACTGAAATTTAAAGGAAGACTGTTATAGTTTAGTCTGTCCCAGAACCCTACTGCAAGTCTACATTCATTCGGAAATGACCCGACAAAGAGCACTTTAACTTACATGCCAAAGAAAAGGGCATCTATTGAAATTTGTGTATATGGAACAAAAGCCATGACTGACAAAATTACTTAGCAATATACTTTGCGGATTCCGACTTTTTTTCATATTCCAATATTAGGTGAAGCAGGGGCTTTCATCTACATTGTGTGTATTATTGTGTATATATATATGTACATTCATACATACACACACCATACAGTGGTGACAATTCCAGGATGTAAACAAAAATGTTTTAACTTACTGCTGCTTTTTCCCTTTTCAAGAATGTATGAGGATCTGGTACTTTATTATACATTCAAAGCTTTATATTTACTGCTACAATTATTTTCCATAAACACCTAATCCTATTTCTAATTTGGAGAGGAAAACTAAGCTGCTTTGTGATGGATTGACACCAACAAAGTATTGCGTTCTGTAAGTTTTTGAGTGCTTACCCATCATATCTTTTGTCTTCTTGAAATGTTTATACCACCTTCCAAATTCTTGACATTTTGCTGCTGAGACATTTGCATAGTAAGTGCTGTTCACAATGGAAGAAATCATACTCTACACATAAAAATAAAAAATAAATAAAAATTATATCAATCTGTTGCAACGACAACGGCATGAACTACGCATTCACATTTCTAACACGGTGACTCATTTGCAGGGCATTCGCAATTTTAAACAATATTAGCATTAATAACAAAATAAGGCAATAACAATGTTACCCACTGAGATTGGGTAGAACTATAAAACATGTATTTATTTAACTGACATGCAGAAGAAACATAACATGCCCACAGTGGCCATTGTGTACCTGACTGTAGTCATCAGGAACGTCACAAAAGAATATACATTATGGACTAGGCATGTAACACTTTTAATCACCAATTAAATTATTTGTGCCAAAAGTGTTTTCGGTTATAGAAAATATGCTATAAAATGCATTAACTTTTTTTTCAGAAGCAGCGAAAGGGAATGCATGCTTTGGGACAAATTTACACAAGAGTTGTCAGAAAATCCTTACTTTCCCTTGCAGAAAAATATACATCATTTGGAGATAAAAAAGGAAAAACGGTACAATACAGAATTCTATACATGGTGCAACAATAACATTACACAAGTGCAGGGTGTGAACGGGACTGACTAGAGCCCCAACAATAAAAGTTGACTGGAAACTGACCTATTCAGAGAAGTCCCTTATACCCTCAACCTGCATTATCATCGGCCATCTCCATCCGCAAGAACTATCACTCTTATTACAATCAAGCCATCATCACCCAAGCAAGAGCAGGACCATCTTTTCCTTTTGTTACAATACGTGTGTGAAATCTTATTGTCAATTTTAAAATGTACTTTTACATACATTCACTGTCCCCTATTATTTGTGGTGCTCATATACAGATAAAAATTGTCCTATGGTTTTATAAACATGAGGAACCACAACTCAAAAAAAGTCTCTCTCGCTCTCTAAAACCATAATTCGCCTGATTGGAAGGGTAAGATTGTCATCATGGATTAAAGTGGATTGTTTTGATAAGATTTTGCCAAACCCAAAGCTTCTGCTAGGTGCTCTTCCATTAAAATGTCATTTCAATAAGCATTAAAACAACCCAAAAACCATTTTTTTTCCCCCGGATTGTTCAGTAACTGGAAAAAAATAAATATATATTTAGAAATGTGGTTCACTAGCGTTTCAAGCTCTACGAGTAGAGAGGGCAACGGCTGAAACAACCTATTTACACAATTATCTAAATACGATTAAACAGCTGACGGACAAATATTAAACTCGAAAATGTATAGTCATTTCAGCTTAATGTAATCCTCTTTCTGTAAACACCCAGGATGATTTTTTCCCAACCAGAACAGTCCTGACATCTCATAAGCCTAAGGGTGAATAGCGAGAGATTGTTTTTGATAGTTATAAATATTCAAGAGACATGTAGACCATCTGCTTTCATAATACAGGTAAAATAAGGCTGGGATGGAGAACACTTTGTAAAATGGTTCTTAACAAACTCTTCTTCACTTCCAAAAATATAAAGACAGATGTCAAAATGGCTTAAACTGGGCAATCTGGACATTAAAAGACGCAATATTTCTCCTGCATCATAGACACCCCTTCTTTCCCCATCTGTGAGGTTACACATTTCAGCAACTTATCCATAATAAGTCATGCTGGGAGATAGGTTATATATCGGAAAAAGCAAAACTTTAGCACCGTGAATAACTAAATGGGGAAATGTATCTAAACTTGCGTACGTGATCTCCCTTTTTATATTAAATGGTTTGGGCTCTGTTTTTACGATTCTATTTACAATGTTTTTATATGATAATGGATAGTTTGGCAGTTTTTGCTTCCAGTGGCTAGGTTTGTTCTTTTACAGCAACAAAAAAAATCCCCCAAAAAACACAGCTCTTAATCTGTTCAGAAAGACAGCCTTTAAGCACCATGTTACATGATAATACTAGGACACTGCGGTCTGCTTCAAGTCGATGAAAAAAGGTCTGTAACTTGAGTCACATAACAAACAAAACGTATTGGCTTCAAAACACCCAACACACAAAACTGTGCGTAACCCCGAGATGTTTCATTGAGCTTTTGCGTGTCAGACATAATGAAAGGGTTAAGTGGTTTTTTTTGTACACGGTATAATACATTGGCTGTGAAACGGACATTTCTGTGCTGCGACTGTCCTCACTTTCCGCTATATTACACAGCCAATATTTTCCTGTATAGCAGGAAGGGTCTATAGTTTAATCTGTAGGTAACGAATATGAACCAGTTGATCTTCCATGCAGGGGAGGGTTTCCTTAATTTTTTTTTTTTTTATCTTTGGAAGAGGACATACAAATTATCTAGATCAAGAATGTATTGCATTGGAAGAAACAAAGGAACACTCTGTAGCTACTGATTATTGGAGTATAGGATGTTTTTACAGTTCCACTTATTACCAAATAGCTTAGGTTGGGACCAGAACTACAACAGGACCTGGTTTATCGAAGTCCAACTTTGGATAGTCAAAAATCTGGGAAAATATAAACTGTACCTACACACACTAAGCACAATTCTATACCTTTATACACACATTCATAAATACCTACTGGCATTAATTATACTGTTGATGGAGAAGAGCAGACTATAATTGTAGGGGGTCAGATTCTGGCAGCAGGTAAGATACAGGTAAGATACACTAAAGCAAACATTATTTTAATTAACGTTCTAAAATGAGGTTTAGCAAATAAGGGTATTTTAACTTGCTAATGTATGTTGTGAAGGAGAAGATCCACGTAGACTTCTACAAGTGTTATATGTATCCTTTTACAAAACCAGAAATACAGGTATAATGTGTCAATGACACATGGAGCTGAAGTGTAAATATCATTTCAAATATAGAATAACCTTAATCAAAACAGGTGAACTACAGAGAAAGATCTGAAGTGATACAGAAGTATCGCTCAAAGAGCCCAAGAAAAAGAATATCAGGATATACTTTTGAACCGGCACTGTAAAAATCTTATGAAACACAGAGTGGTATATTCTCTCATTCGGAGTAAAATATACTTTAAAAACAAATGTTAGGGGTGCTCGGCTTTTTGACAAGTGGTTAATAAATATGTTGATGATTCAGATAAACCATTGCTTACACGTAAATAGTAAGTCCAGAAAAATCGGAACTGAAGAAATATTCAAATATTAGGTAGATTTCTAAATTAGTTTTACTATGAAAATTTTGCTAAAAATGTAGAAAGCGTTTTTTAAAACTAATATTTTCTATAGCGTTTAATCTAAAAGTAAGAAGGGAAAGTTTGTGCAGAACTAAGTTGCCAGAGTCATAACCCAGAGAGATGTGATATTCCACCGCACTATTGTTCTATAGAACGTGCTCTAATTTTCCTTCCATTAAAGGTTTCCAGTTAAAATGAAACTGGACACTAATGTATTGTGGAGTGAATGTATAGATCACTATATGGACAGACAAGAGACAATGGGTTATTCAGCACAGATGCAGCAGTAATGATCTCCTCTTCTTAAAAGGAGTTCAAGTGCATGCTGTGGTTGTAACGCCGGAGGACCTTTTTGGTGCCCATTGGCAACAGTATTTAATAGGAGCATCACTTCCACGATTGACAGACAACAAGATCGTAACATGCAATAGACAGGAACTAGTATGAAAAACTGAAATCAGCTGAAAATAGTTTGATTGTAATCAAGTTAATTAAGAATAATATATACAATTCCAAATTATGTGAAATAGTATATTGGGAAAAAAATACAGAAGGGATGCTATACCATTAAAAAAAATAAATCAAAACATAGTTTAAAGCCAATGTGAAAAAATATAACTTTTTTTTTTTAATCTGTGCTTTTTTTAATGAATCTAATAATGTTAGCAAATTTGTATTATGATTATATGAAGTTGACCGGACAGCATTAAATGAATGTGTCTAATTTCAGCAGACTACAAGAGAGAGCTCAAATAAAATGGGGTGGAAAAATGAATGAATGCATTCAGCCAGGATTCGCAGCTATGCTCTCTAGTAAATTTGTGATGCAAAACTGAGATATGTTTTCAAACATGTATTTGCTTACCATTGCTTTTGAATTATCTTAAAACCAAACATGCAAAACACATGTGTACATAGATTTAGTGATGTGAATGTTAGTGTAAAGAGGGATAAACGCAGCGCCTACTTCTGCCATGTACACTCAATGCTTATCTGTACTCTGTTACTATCTATTCAATACACATTATCCTCAAACTGGAGATAACAGAATGTGACAAAAGGCAATCTAAGAAAATGTTACTCTTAAGTAAATAAATTTTTTCTATAGAGAAGGGCCATCAGGAACACTTTCTTTTTCGCCACCTACGTCTCTGTTTTCCGATCATTAGCAATCTTCCAAAAAACAATATTATCGCGTTAACAGGTCCCCCCTGCACTGATTATATATGCGCGGTATAAATTTACTAGATTTTCTATTTTACTTTGTTGCTAATGGGAAAAAATCCTATCGGTAGTTACCATGCGCGGTAACGGCAAACCCCCGCAAGCCTGGGCACCAGGTACAAATGTGGCATTACGGGAATGGCTTACAACCAGTGAACATCGTTTTGATTCTTTCCAGTCCAACAATTATTGAACAGGAGCCACAAGACTATAAATACATAAATTAAAAAGAAGAAAAAAAAAACCAAACAAACATGCCAACCACGCAAAGAGAAAACAGCAAAAAGTATGTGTGTTTATTGGTTAAGGCATCTTGTTTATTTTTAACGTATTATTGAAATATAAATATGCTTATTTGTTTTACCTAACAGTACTATCTAACTTTTTTTTTTATAAAAAGGGCTTTACATCACTGAGCAGCAAAGAAATGGGTGGTCGTGTTAAAAGAGTCAATCGAAGGGAACCTACATTTTTTTGGCAAGCATGGGGGGCCGGAAAGAATATCTGAATCTGCCTGCTGTCAGTAGGACAACACTAACATAGTGCATGCTGTTCTAAAACCTTAGCTGCGTGCCATGTTCTCTCTATCGATGTGCTGCTACAAAAACAATAGTTGCAATCATCCAAGCCTACTAAAAAAAAATAAACAACAACAACCCCTAATTTAATGGACGGCAAGTCCTGTACAGCTGACAATGTAAATAAAATGCAAACTCAGGGGAAAAGAAAGAAAGGAATCATCGTAGGCCATCACTCAAGGCTCTGAAGTTAGATGTATATATATATATATATAAGTTTTTTTTCTTGTATACTAAAAAAACAAACAAACAAAAAAAACATACGACAGCTGATCGGAAAAAATAATCATCGACGCACACGGGTGCCAAATAGTAGAAAACTAGACTAACACTACGGAGAAGTAAATGACACTCATTTTACAGTAAATATAAGTCTAAATCAAACCTCCTATCAGTATTTCAAGATCAGTATTTAAAGACCAGATTTGAATGGTTTAGTTTTATTACTGGAATATTTTAATTAGATTATATGACAGGATTCTAATTGTGTTGCTTGTAATTATTCTGAGTCCCATGAGGATTCTTTTTCTCACTTTTTTTTTTTTTTTTACTGCATGCATAATTCATTGCTTGGGTGTAGGGTTTTGCACTAACGGTGCATTGCCAAAAAAACAGAAAAATTCCTACTGTGGTGGGCAGAGCAGAAACAATATGCGCTATACAATGGCCGTTCCATGCCAGGACTGATGAGGGACGGCAGGTGAAAACGCTGCCTGAGAGGAGATCGCTTGCTACAAGTTGCTGCATGCTGGCGAGTACAATACCTAGGGGGTGACAAAGTTCCGTGACAGCGTTACCCGGGTTCTTACCAACGAGTTAACCCTCAGAGTGCCAGACAGCAGAGCAACATTCCAAACAAGGAGACGTTCAACGCCCCTGGCATCGCGTGAGTTAACATAGGCTTGCAACTCCGATTAGAACTTGGTACCTGTGAAAGGGGGCACTCCTTAGCCAACGAGCTCTGGTTCATATCTTTCAGTAAGTCCTTAAGAGCGTTTCGCACGGTTATGTGGGACCACTGCTCGGGAGGCAAGTCTTCGAGTTTAGGGCAACTATTAGAGACAGATTAGAGAAAGGATTATTAGAAGATTGCATCCTGCTGCAGAGCATTCCTCCAAGACAGACAGATTTCATTTTGTGCATCAAGCAGATGCATCTGGAGATTGCTCTCGGTCTCCTGATTGTTCCGATTAGTTAATTACTTTATACAACACATCTGCTGTATTGATGCATGAATTATACATCAGCTGCATGTGGCGACTATTTTTTTCATGTTACTTCTACCTTCCTGCTCTGATGCGCTTGGTAAAACAATTTTAGGCGCAAAGCTTTCTCAAAACTCACCACGACAAATAGGCTTAAGGGTTTTTGCTTTTTATTAAATTTTGCCTGTCCCTTTCTACTCTTGCTAAAAATCAAAACTATACCAAAAAAAAAATAAAAAAAAATACTAATTATACACCCCGGGTTCCATTAAGAATGGTGAAGTCATTCTTTTACAGAATGTACCCAGATGGCATGGTACAGGATATGCAAAAATATTTTTCTGTTAAGTACATTTTATGTAAAATACTCATTTGTAATGCATGTATTCAATTAATTGGCTAAATATAACTCATATACAGCAAGTAAAACATCAGGAAACAAAGGAAAATGTATATTGCGGGGGGGGGCTGTTAAGTGCCTTTAAATTTTGTCACTCGCGAGACTAAAAAGTCCTTGCTTTTCATTTAACACTCTGCCTACCAGTGGCCTGAAGAGCCACCTTCACCTACATGACGCTTAAGGGATCAGAAAAGGAACCGTAGACGTCTGCAGCCGATACACAACAGAGCCGTTGACTTGTCTACGTATCGAGTTATGACTCACCTGTGTAGCTGTATTTTCAGCGTGACCACATGAAACACATCTTGAAGCATGTCTGCCACAGTAGCGTCAGGAGCATCTGTCACGCAGGAAAGAGGAACAGGATTCCACTTTCCAACCTGGATTAGCCCTGTGGCACAATGGAGTCGTAAGTGGCGGCACAACCAGAAGTCAAAGAAATTGTGAACCAAAACTTTCCAGTAAACCATTTATCGCATGACTTACTCAGCAGGTGATGATTTTTCTGAAATTATTCCAGTGCTAAACGTGTTATCATTTTAGACATGTTTACATTTTAGACACAAAAAACATCAAATGGCATGACTAAAGTAAAAACAACAACAATAATAATAAAAAAAAGCATAAAACAAATCGCAGAATCGCAAGGAAATGCATCTAGGTATTCAGGCATAAATGCAAATTGACTTTCCACGTTCCATCTGCTCAGACATGCACAGATTTCTTCATGGATCCTCAGTGGAGCATATTATTAAGGTCAATAGACATGCTAATGATTCACGGATAACATTCTGACTCCCTTACAACTACTCACACTACTTAGAAATTACTAAACAAAAACAAATCAAACTTTTAAAATATATATATGTGAAAAGCTTTTAAATGCAAAGCTTGGATCTTTACCAGCCTTAAAAAAATAAAATTACCATTATAACAAAAAGCTGTAAATCAGTAATTTTTAAATAATAATAATTTACCTTTGGCTTGGGCAGCAGCGCTATGCGAATAGCCGAGGGACAGTAGAGCCATTTCAATCAACTGGTTAAAAAGCATGTCCTTCCTAACCAGTACAAATTCTGCATGCTCCTCTTTGCAGTCGTACTCAATGAAATTTTCATAATGTTCCACCACGCAGAAAACTGGAAGCATATTCCCTGCGTACATGAAAATAAAATACACATGAATATCATGTAATTACATCTGCAGTTTAACATTATACAATTATTCTAAAAGCTGGAAATAAATACCCAAAGTATATATACGGTAGGAAAGTCTGAACAACCGAAACAAACTGGAACTAAGGTACTGTAGGTATTCTTGCATACTCCGTTAAAACAGAAATGGTCACTGCTTGAAAACCCAAAGGCTAAAAAGTTGAACCGACAGTGGTAGGTTACAGGGAACTAAGTCGGTTATGCTTACATAACGTGGTGGGATCTCTGCTAACGAGGGTGAAAACCATATTATAGTTACTTAACGGAGCAGGCGGATGCAGTTTCATTCTAATATAAAACATAAATTAAAAAAAAAAAGTGTCTTTCATTGGCAATACACCACGGCAGTCCAATGTAACGTGGTTAAAGTTATCCCAGCAGCCAATCGGTCATTTAAGAATCGCTTTCGGAATATTTAGTATTTATGTTTAAAAGGCGATAGATATTTTTTGTTAAAAAAAAAAAAAGCTTAAAAGGATATAAACAATGAAATTTGATTAATTAAAAAAAAAATCAAGCTAAAATGTTTTTTCATCATACTATTTCTATGTAGGCTAAGTGCATAAAGTTAAAGCAACAACATCACATAAACAGAGACATGATATCACATGATAAAACAGGGCCCAAATGGTTCTCCACATGTCGGAATTCTGCCGTCGTTGTCGGAACTCGGTTACAAACACCACTTTTCAGGGAAAGCGTAGACAGGGTACTTAAAGGGTTAATTAGAAGTGGGGAGCGAAAGAAGCGGTGAAATGCCAACATGCTTGTTAAAAAGCAACTTGTTAGCTGAAAGTGAAGAATCAGAGAATTCTACGGCAGGCTGCGTTACATCGGCTCTTGGGAGTACGTGGGGAAAATAAGATGTACCTTACCGTCGTATTCTAAAGAGCGTACTCATCAAACTGCAAGAAAGCAACCCTGATCTGTATTCGCCACAAAAGGACACATGAAAAAGGGCTTGTTTTCGTAAAAAAAAAAAAAAAAAAAAAAAAAAGGTCCTCCTGCAACTACTCCACTTAATTAATCTAAATGTCTCATTCATTTGATCAAAGTGTGAAGAGGTTGTACTTAGATCAACAGAGGCCTATTTGCTTTCAAGGTGATGCAGGCAATACTTGGACTTTTTCAAAGACCAAACAAAAAAAAACAAAAACCTGTTCGCCGTTCTACTGAAGAATGCAAGGAAAAGGTAACGTAGACACAGCGAACGGAGTACCAGAGGTTGAATAATGAAGATATAGCATCTGAGAGGTTAAGGTCTTGTACACGTTTTCCAACATGTAAAAAGACAATCTGTTTTCTCCTCTGAAGGAGTGGCTAAGTGCGTATCCCAGTGCCTCTTACCCGCACGACAGGAGTGCACTGCTTGCGTGATCGCTTACATTGTGACCTTATGCCAAATCACTCACAGCGGTATAACCAGGGCTGATGAGTTAGGGCATTGGAGGCATATCAGAGAAGGGATTTAAGAAGAAATATTCTACTTTTGTGTTATATTTTTCTACTTTTCACATTTTCCCCCAGTCCATTTTCTCACCCTAATAATAATAATAATACAAATAATAATAAAAAATTTGCATCGCAAAGGAGTCTTATTAACTAATCTAACATTTAAAAGTGGAGTTAATTCTATGAGCTCATCTTCTTTCAATTTCGAAACTTGTGAAAGGTAACATGAGGCAAATATCGTATGCAGAAAAAACGAAAACAACAAAAAAACCACAATCTATGACTACGGTTTATCGGCAGAGGAGTTGTTTGTGTCGCCCTCCCCCTGTGACTGACATTACGCACACTCTCCGATTGCTGATCTCCTTGCCCTAAGACTTGACCAACCAGAAATTTCGTAACGGCCCAGCATGAAAGGCAGGAGGGCACTGGTGAGGGCTAAAAATACACAATGATTCCAACCTGAAGGCACTGTCAGAGCCGCCGCTGAAGGTTTATGAGTCTATGTACACAACACGTCTGCCATAAGGAGCACAGCAGTCTGTACAATCCTCATCTAAAACTGTCCTGGCATTAAAGTTTGCCGTACAAATATCCCATAAGACCAGAGGCGGCTGAAATCTCCTATTTAGGAATTTATAGAACTTATAGGTCTGCAGGCGTCAGAAAGTCCTCGCTGCAGCTTCTTGGTACAATATTAATGCACTCGGCTTCAAAAGCCACAATAAATTATATTTTTAATGCTTCTACCCTGCCTTTCTTAAGATGCATACATCCTTGGCAAACAATCAATAAATAGGATAATCGTGAACAGAGGCCAAAGAATTTGCTGAAGTGCTGGGTTTTTTTTCCATTTTAATAGATAAAGATCTAACAATACCAACTGCTGTGTCTGTTCATTTCAGGATCAATATATGCTTTGTTTTCGCCAAACTGGATGCAAAATGAATGATTGTATGATAAATGTTACACATCGAATACAATGAAATTCCTCTGCCTTCAACTATGTACTTGAAATTATCAACTGGCTCACAATAATGCCCCTTACATTCCAAAACAAGACAGAAAAACGAAGACAACTAAGCCAATGACATTACCACGAAAGTCTCCTACTCGTTAGAATCAGAACTTTTCATCAGCGTTAATTGAAAGAAAAAAAAAAATGACTGAAACAGGCATACAATTATCTATACTTTTTTGTTTTGAGGAAAACATGCATAATTGCAGGTTTAAGGATTCACCTAAACACAGCAAAAGTTACTGAATCCCACCGTGGGACAGATTATAGCCACAGTAAGCAAAAGTAACGACTTGCGGGGGGAAAAATTCCCCCAAATATATGTATATTTTTTTTAAAAACGTATTGATCGGAAAAAAAAATTAGAATTTTTATCGATTCACGAATCGGCATAAATCTGCAAATTTTGTATATATTTCCGCATGAGGAAGAATTGCCTTCTATTCTTCTATTTCTTGTCACAACCTGCCAGGGAGATTTTCCAAATGTCATTTATCGCTTGCAAGGATCGGTAAATGAACGCTTCAGAAGGTGCTCACTCTCCTACAATTGGAGGCTATCTTAAGAAGTATTTGAAGAACGTTACCTTTTCTGATATTTGTCCTCATCATGTGTGTAGAGTGTCTGTGAGGCACTCCTTGCATTTTTCCTCCAGTGCTTCCAATCCTGCCTCTTCCTAGAGGACTCCCATTCTGCTCAAGGCGGGCAATTTTGGCTGGTGGACCCTTTGGGTCGTTTACATTGTTAGACATTTCTGAATGTTCTATCCCCTGAGTTGTCTCGTTCGAATGATCCATGCTCAGTCCCGCCTCTAAGGATCACCTGGCACAATTATAAAAAACACACAAGTATTTATAAATCTAGGATGCACGCATCTCTTTTGTAGCACAAATGCTAATGATCACCCATTTCACTCGCGTAGACATATGTAGGAATATATGTTGTCATAATTGAACACAAAACACTGGCTGGAAATTTTTTTGGGGATCGATATCCATCTCAGTTAAAGTTGGACCAATTTAAATGAATATCAAGGCGAAAAAGAACTTCTACTAGTTCTTTATGTTTAAAAGACCAGGGATAATCTCGGAGAGTGCTAGAAACTTTCTATTCAAGGGATAGGCAATTAAGGACTATAGTTAATTTTGTATCTGCTCCCCTACCAATTGTAGGCTTTACGGCAAGATCTTAAACCCCTGATCACAGAAAAAATAAAATCAAAAGGATGTGTATATTAATTGGCGATGATAGGAGTAATAGTGTATGCAAACATTATAGTTATACATGCAACCTAATACTTAATAAGCGCTTTGTCTTCTAAACTGTGCCTGCGCTCACGTAATTCAGTATGAATACCAACATGACTAACGTCCCATTATGACTTAGCATTGGGCTCCTTGGATGACATTACACACTCATGTTCCTCCAGTTGCAGAAGCTCTAAAGTTCACCGGAGAGGGCCCTTAAACTTGCGAGGGTGTCACCTAAGATCAATGCAGCTGTAGCTCTCTGTCACATCGAAAGCTTGTGCGGTGGGGAAAATCGTGTAGGAGCGAGAAATAATGGATCTGCTGCATTTTTACAAGAGAAACTACTACACAACAGCAAATAATTTTCATGAAGGCAACTCACGAGAGAGAACATGGTCATTTGGAGGCAGAAAATTAAGAAACCCGAAAGTAAACTGGGATTTTGCTGCTTACGCACCTGTGGAGGTTGGCACAGACCGTATGAATTCATCAAAAAGATATTTTAGAATTAAGATTTTTTTTTTAATTAATACGCTTCCAGGCACGGTAAGAGTCCAAGTTTTAAAAGCCAACCTTTTGACTTTATAATAGCCCGTACATAATGAATATGCCTAATTTAAATACATTTTATTACATTTATTTAAAAAAAGGTCCGGAGATCAAATAAATTACAGGTGCTCACTTAAGTAGGTCCTTATATTTTATACACTGCAAATTAGATTTTTTTTGACCTTTTGGAACATTCGATATCTGCATAGTACTGAGCAAATCCTAATGACTCTTAAAAACTTGATGTATCCGAGCATTGATCTACCCGACGTCCGGATATGAGACTTTTTACTTTTCCACCAATTAACAGCTGTAACTACAGGTTCTGTTGGTGCAGTGAAGAGTACTTTGTCAGAACCAACCTGCCCACGATATACTTATACACCCGGACATATAGAAAACATAGAACTTTCTATGTGTTGGAAGCAAACCGCAATGTGCAGCGCACACCTATTTTACTTATTTAGATGCCATGCCTAGGGATAAAGTTCACCAACATCTTAGTTACAAGTAACGAAGAGCAACCATCAGTCAGTGTCCCCTACGATGACACCACAATACTGTGGCTATGATCCGTTGTTGTCCCTGTCGTCTTCAAAGCTTATGTCTGCTTAACCCGTTAACGGCATTAACAGTTTGGCAAAGGGCTCGCTCACATACTATGCCCTTCATACACCCCCCCCCCCAAAAAAAAACACCCATGTATGACACATTTACATAACATTTGATCATCAAGGGTTTCCGAGATGACCTAACACTACCTATTATTGCACTTCACGCCTCAAAAAACAAAAAGTGGTCAGTAGTATCAGTTTTCTTCTTCTTTTTTACAAAAAAAAGTTAATTTTGCAGGTAGAACCGGTTACTAAACGATACGATGGCTGTTAATAATTTTCCCATAAAGGGCAAAGATCATCTTAAACAAAAAGAAACATTAGAAGCAATTTGCAGTGTTCAGTCTCCCAGAAAAAAAAACCATTAAGATGTAAATAAAGCTTTGTCCTCTCTTAAAAAAAAAAAACTATTTACAGATAGCTGGTTTTTTTTTTTTTACAACCCTTATAACTTTATATATATAAAAACAGAAAACCAACAATCATTGCCAAGCCCTCGTAATTTTAAAAATAAAAAATATATTATTAATAATAAATAGTTTTAGAGTGTAAACGCAAATTGTGTGTCACGTAAGTATTCAATGTCAAAAGGTGAGGATGTTAATAAATAATGCGGGACTTCGGTTTGCACAGGATTAACGAGAAGCATTACAATGGGTTAAATAAGTCCAATAATAACACACTTGTGACCCTGCTGCCACAATAATAACCCCTAAACACATGTGTGCGGCACGGCTGGGAGGTCTCTGGAGACACAGGAAGCCAGCGCTAAAGTTGCAACCCCCTATTACAGGCTGATGCACCCTCCGCTCCGTGTGCCTGCCACGATCCCGGCCGGGTTTTCCCACTGACCATTTAAAGAGACAAAGAAGCAAAGTAGCAGCTCCGACACACAAACTCTCCCCGCACTTTAACGCGACGAGAATAACAAACGGGAAGAAAAAAGCAATAAACGGCACTCACCACTTCAGAACGTGACAGCATAAAAAATGTGAAAAAACAAAGCTCAGCAGTTGGCTTGTGGACGAGAAGTTCATGCGTGGGATTTTTTTTCCCTCCTTGGGTCCCTTTAAGCAGCAGATCTTAAGATGACTTCTCCTGAAATGTGTATTTCTGTCTTTTTTATGACAGTGGATTTCTTAATGTGCTTCCCCAAAGAGGGGGAGGGGAGAAATCAACGTCAAAGAGTAAGCATGAACACAATGTGCAATTAAAGCCCCAGAGCAGAGAGAAAAGGGGGCATGAAGAAGAAAATGTATATATATTTTTTATATATATATATATATATATATAGAATTGTAAAAATAGTAATAATCTGTAAGAAGGATAATCAATCTGGGGAAGTGTCCAGGAAGCCCCTAATCAAAAAGAGCCCCAGCATAGTGGCATAAGGGACATCTGGGGGTCTCTTCACAGTGGAAAAGACATGGAGAGGTGGGAGATTACAATGAAAAGTGGGAGAAGCGCTGAGAGTTAATGTCAGTGTCATCCAACAGTACAATCCGTGACAATAGACACTGATCCCATCAAACTTTGGAGATCCCAAATCTTGAAGAAAAAAAGAAAAGATGGAAAAGTGGTGTCTGGAGATGCCCACTTTAATTTAAAAAAAAAATTAGCAAGGTTTCATGCTGTGATGAGAAGAAAAACACAAGAGCCAGCTTGACCTGCTTTCTCCATATATAACAAGTAGATGGGAGGTAGCTTTGGGAAGCAGAACAGAAAATGAATATATATATATATTATATAATATAATATGTTAATAAAAATAAAATAAATAAATAAAAGCCAAAGTAATGATGAGCTCACGGTGTCGCTCTCCTTGTGATGGAGGGGGTAGTAGAGAGGGGAGATCAAACGAAACTGCTCAGTAGTTTAACAAAATGAAGGCAAGAAAAAAAAAATAGGACTTCTTGTGTGCTGGGTTTCTCCTGCTTTGCTCTCTTGGATTCATGTATTATTTAACAATAGGCACGCAGATGATGAGGAGTTCTTGTGTGTTGTTGTTTGTTTTGTTGCCCAGGCCGGTGCGTTTGCTCGTTGCAGGGTTGTTATTGTGGTCTGCGAGTGCCTGTTGTGTGTGTTTGTTTGTCCAGAGCTGCCTTGCTTCTCTCCTCTCTCTCTCTCTCTCTGCGTTTGTGTGTCCCCATTAAATTATTAGTTGTATTGACTCATCACTCCTCCTCCTCCTGCTGCTGCTGCCGCCGCCGCCGTTCCCTGCACTCTGGCTCTATTATTGCTCTTGTTATTAGGGATGGTGTTGGTGGTGATGATGATGCTGCTGCTGGTGCTTCTTCTTCCTCCTCCTCATTTTAATACAAAATAACACCAAGGCAGGCCACCGCCGGAGCTGCAGCCCCAAGCCCTTCCCTGGCGGCCCCGGATCAGCCGACGTCCTGGGAGAGAGACAGCAGAGGAGGAGGAGGAGAGACATGATGAGAGGGGGGTGGAGAGCAGCAGGCAAAGCTTGGATAATGGGGGGTGAGAAAGGGGGTAGATGTGAAAGGTAATGGCAGAGGACGGGGGTAATGGAGGGAGTTTGGAATTTTACGAAGAAGAAAAAAAACCAAAATAGCGCAAAGGTAAGAGTGCGGAGTGAGATGGATGAGGGGGTGTCGTGGGGGAATTGGGATTTCCGGGCGCGCAAGAATCTCTAATCTTCTTGATTAGAGTGAGGCGGCTGCGCGGAGATGATACACAATAGCCAGAATAACAGGGAGCAGTGAGGGGAAGGGCGGCTGCGGGGAGGCGGAAAGGCACGGCCGGGGAGGCAGGCTGAGCTCACACACGGCAGCGGCCGTACGGAGAGGGAGGAGTAAACGAGCTCCTGTCAGGGCAACTACACAAGCCTTTCCCGTGTTAACTCTTACTGGACGAGAGAAAGGGGGCATGGGGTAAATTGGCAGCGCTCCCGAGGCACTTCAAAGGGTTAACCCCCTACATTACTGGCTCTGCCCGCCTGTTAAGTAATGTTGAGGACAGGTGACGCAGGACGGGTCTGCGTGTAAATCCAGTGCATGCCTATCGGGCTTTATTCACTAAACAGAGTTAGTGGAGTTGCGTTTCAGCTCCTTACTGTCATTATTAATTATGAAGGACTGACTCCAGGAGAGCATGGCTAACCCTGTACAATGTATGGCTAAATAAGTGAGGTTTCTTTAACCCCCTTACACATAAAACTATACTTTATGCAGAGTCAGCTCAGCCCTTCTTGCTTTAGAAAACCTGTCCACGTTAGTCCTTCATAATAGCAAAGAGTTAAAACCACAACTCTTTTGCAAACTCGCCCTTTAGTGAATAAACCCCATTACGCAATTACCATTCACACCTGGAAAGGTTACATTATTTAATCCGTTCCCATCCAGAGATCGATCTTAAACCAGCGCTGTGCGGTTTAGTTGCTTTAAGTTACGGTTAAAGACGTTAAGTTCACGGCCTCGTCGCACTGGTTGTTGTGTAAAATCAGGACGCTCGCTTTACCAAATTATCTTTAGTAGACTGGAAGGTGAAGCGCGGCTTCTCTGTGTTTTCAGAAATTACAGTAAATTATTATTGCGTTTGCTCAAATGCTCCGTGGCTAATTAATAATTATATTAATAGATTTTTTTTTCCTGAGGAAATTCCAGGAAAACAGGTGCTCAGATATAAAAAGCCAGTTCTTTGTAGGCTCTCTTGTCCCAGTAGGATTCAAATCCCTTCACAATTATGGATCAGAAGAAAGTAAGCTTACGTTAAAAAAAAAAAAATAGGGGGTGCAGAAGTGAGTGATTATCCCTATCAGTGTGGGTATTACCAGCTGTCTCTGAAAGGGTTAAATAATACGGTGCTGGTTGTATATCGAACGCATGCCAGCGCAAAACAATGTTTTAGCCTGGCATTTAGAGCGTGGGCATGTCAAGCCGTTCACCGTAGAGCTGTCAGAGGAGCAGGTAGCAGCTGCTTGCCTCTCGACTCAAAGCCACAAGGGGTGAGAATTAGATTTTAGGACCATGGATAGTGGTGCACCTGCAGATCAAGGTTTTAGTGTGTGGGGGGAGGGGGTGTAAAGAAACGGCTCATTTTGATTGAGTTCTATTGCTCATGTTAACAAGTTTCCCACATCAGAGGAAAGAAATGCAGACGCGTTAAGTGATTGTTTAGCAGAAATATGCTTTGAGTTAACAGTATTTAATGAGTATTTCGTACTGGAGTTGAATGAAAACATTTTTTTGTAAATTGTTTAAGTCAGATGATCCCAACGAGTTTACCCTTCATGCCAAAGTGTTTGAGTACAGTATATTTTTGGACTTGAACATGTATGAAGGAATCCCGAAATCCCATTGTGTTCCTTTACAACAGCTTGTGGGGTGCGCACAAATTAAGGGGTTTTAATGGTTACTAGGTGTGTGTAAATGTGTTAGGCCACAATTCCACCTGTTTAAAAGTGTTGCTAGGTTGGTTCTCTTTTGCATGAGAAACAGGGCAGGCACAGGGGCAGCTGGGAATATTGGAGTTGGTTTGCAAACATTTTTACTTTTAATAGTGTGGTAGTACTCACAAGAAGAAGGTAAGCAGACCCATGAGTCCAGAGGTGGTTCCATTTACTCGCATATATAAGACAAGGAGCCATATATAAGACAAGGATGGCTCCTTGTCTTATATATGGCTCCTTGTCTTATATATATAAAACTCCACATTTTAATGTTTTGTAGTGTTTAAAATCTGTACATTTGCATGATATGAGGTTTCTGTTAACAAATATTTTTTGCTCATGAATTCAATATGCACAGCAGAACTTACACACTACATCCTGATCCAATCTAGGAAACTTACAACCTTCTGGTATGACAAGAGCAGTGTCCTGAAAAGATCAGCAAGATAGACTGGCAACAGGGTCTAATTATTAACTAGACTTGTACATTCGTCTTCGGGCGAACATGAAAACGAACACGAAGAGTGCGTTTTTTTTGTTCGTTCTGAAGAAACGTAGAACAGAATACAGTGCCGGTAAAACGTTGACGAAGACGAATATGCACAACAACGTGATAGTCTTCGTTTTTGTGGGGCAACCGCCAAATTTTCAAACAGGAGTGAGCTGGTCCTCGTCTTTCCAATCAGCTCACTCTTGTGACGTCACACTAAGGGTCTCGTCCAATGCCTGTGCTGCTGGTTTTTTGAATTCAGAAACCGCCTTTATACTGGGGTGCCCTTGCCCTGGGCTGGCAGTGCCTACTGCCAGCCCTGTCTTCACTTAGTTGCTGCATTGTTAGAATTATTAAGTAAATAATTAATATAATCATAAATAATATAATAATTTTATACATTAATATAATTATATATATTGGCATATAGTATACTAGTGTAGAGTGTAGACAACTACTAGTGTATAATCTAAAATCATTCATATTTAGTAATAATATTTAATTTTAGGTAGCTTAATAATTAGCAATATAAATATATTAGCTTATTTAGCTTGAGACAGTCTGTCAGGTAGAAGGGTTAATAATTTATCCCACATAAAGATTAACCAGTCCACTACTACCCTAAAACTCAATCTAGAATTTGATAATTCCTTTTATTATTAATTAATAATTAATATAAGAACTCCCTAAACCCTAATTATTAATTACTGAGTTAATAATTTAGTTAATTTTAACTTTATAGTTAAGATAATCTTATTAGTACTGGTGCTGCAGCTCTTTAGTTTGTGCTTTGTTTTAGCAACAGCAAGAGACCAAGTCAATTTTAAATATTTAATTTAATTTCATTTGTTTTGCTCACCTCAGTCCATCAGTGAAGTGAACTTGTTGGGCTAGTGAGTGCAGCCACATAAGTGCTGTGTTTTCTTTTTCAGCAAGCAGTGAAGCTGTTTTGCTGTTATATTTTATTTTCTAATTTCTTTTCAAGAAAGATTGACTGTGTGACGACAACTGTACTAAGTAAAGCTTCAAGGTAGCTGTAGTACTATTAAAAAAGGAAATAATTTAGCACATTTTTGTAGAGTAAGCAGAAGGACAACTATATCTGTCTGCTTCTGTATCTCATTCCTTCACAGGGAAAACCACCACCTCTACCACCACTAGTACTGCGACTACTATTTCCACCGGTACCGTCACGCCATGTCCTAGCATCACCTCTAGCAAGCCACCAAGTCCTTACAATATTTTTGTAAAGACAGTTAGAGAGAGGGCTACACATAGTGGAACTCCACCTAGCAAGGTACCAGAGGAGCCTGGGAGGCCAAGTGCAGAGTTAGGGTCTGTTCTTCCTGCTTGCACTACTAGTCATGATATCAGTCTTAGCTCCAGCCTAGCAGGAATTCCATTTCCTGGCTAATGAAGAACTTGATTATGAGCCAGAGGAAGTAGAAGAGATGAGTGGTCAGGAATCAGATTCCTCCGGGAGCAGTGTACAAAAGACTTGTGCACAATTTTCCCCAGAGTCTCCACCTTCTCCGCTACGATCATCACCACCACCACCAGCAAAACCTTCCAAATCTGCTAGAGTTAAAGCAATTAGCAGTCCCACTATTTAGCCAGTACTGTAACTGTGCCAATAAGACCAACCACTAGTTCTGCCGCTGTTCATCCACCCCGAGCAGTAGAAGCAGCACCCAAGGCACAGTCCAAGGCTCTCCGCACCCCAATTTGGGAGCATTATGAAAGTGTAGAAGAAGGGTGCTATGGAAAGTGCAAACATTGCGAGAAGCTAATAAACAGAGGGAAAGTGTCTGGGCATTTTACCAGTGCTAGCATGAAGCATCACCTCAGCACTCAACACATCGCTGTGCTATTGGGGAAAGATGCAGAAGAAAAACGTAGTGCATGCAGCATAGTTGGTGGCCGTGGTACTACAACAACTAGACCATCTCCAGAGAGACTGGAAAAACCCCAACAGCTGCTTCTGAGCCAGTAGCAGCAACAGCTAGTGCTGGCAGCCAGAGACCAAGGCAGGTTGGAGCACTGCATGTCGAGCCCACCCTGGAAGAATTTGGGGCATTCCACTCCAAGAGGTCAATGTCCAAACAGCAGGCCAATAAAGTAACCCTACTTATTGGTCAGCTCATTGCTGTTGGAGGGGCATCCTTCTCCATGATTGAAGGGGAGCCTTTCAAACAATTGATGGAGGCTGTGGGTCCACAATATACAGTTCCGTCATGTTCCACTTTCAGTAGGAACATTGTCCTCTCACTGTATCGGTCCTGTGTTTCAGCAGTGAAAGCGGAGCTTTCCAAGGCTGCTGGTCAGTGTGTTCATTTCACAGCAGATTTGTGGAGTGCACCTAGCAGGCAGCTTGCCTTTATTTCTTTGACAGCACACTGGTGGCACCCCGGTGTGTCTAAGGAAGCTGCTGCAGCAGGCTACCGATCATTCCTTCTCCATGCAGAAGTGATGGATGAAAAGCACACTTCTGAAAATATTCTGCATGCCGTTTAGCCTTTGGATGGGAGCAGAGGCGGGCACCAATGTTGAAGTTGGTTTTGTGGTAACTGACAGAGGTGCCAATATGGTGAAAGCGCTGCGAGATGGTCATATTGTCGGTGTGCGCTGTGCAGCCCACATCATCCATCTTGTAGTCAAGGCAGCAATGTCAGAAGGAACTAATGTAGCAGCAGTAGTTCTGTCACGCTGCAGAAAGATCGCTGGGCACTTCCGCCATAGTGTTAAGGCTAGCCAACTTTTGAGGGAAGAGCAAGAGAGGGCAGGTCTTCCCGTCACTGCCTATGACAGGATGTCAGTACGTGGTGGAACTCTGCTGGACAGGATTTTGGAGCAGCAGAGGGCAATCCATAATCTTGCCTCAGAGCATAATATTAGGATTAGATCTCCATTGAATAGGGAGGATTGGACAGTGATCATTGCCCAGCTAATGGCAGTTCTTAAACCATTCAGGGATGCCACAGAAAATGTAAGCTCAAGCTCTGCCAGTCTGGCCCAGGTAATCCAAATCCCCATCTAGACAGCAAGATGGATGTGTTCCTTGAAAACCGTGAGGCTGTTCAAGGTGGCACTCTACATCCTGACATAGGAGACATAGTCAGGAAGCTGAAGGATCTGCTAAAAGTATGCCTTCGCAAACGCATGGAAGAAAGTCCCGAAATGATGCTAGCGTGCCTTTGCGATCCAAGGGTTAAGGGAAAGCTAGCAATGAAATTCAATGTTCTCAGTAGCTACCGGGAGTAATTGGTTCAAAAGGTGCGTGAGTGGCAGCGTAAAATGGGAATACTGTCCGACGAGGGAGAGGTGCAGGAGGAGGAAGAGATGATGATGTCTGCTACTCCTAGCAGCAGCATCAGCAGCAGTGCCACAAGCAGCACAACACAGCTGAGTGGAGCAGCTGCGTCTTGGGAAGAGGCACTTGGGAGTATAGTTGGACCATCTGACAGAGCTAGCAGCAGAAAGGAGAGTAGTGCTGCTGAAATGGTCAAACCTTACCTCTGTAAAGTTCTTTCTGTGCCTAATTTTGTTCCTCTTAGCTACTGGGATTAATAGAAGAGTGTGTGGCCTGCACCCTCATGGGTTGCTCAGCAGCTACTATCATGTCTGCCAACCACTGTTCAAAGTGAGCGCGTGTTTTCTATGACTATAAACATACTGAGTCCACAGCGCTCACGCATGGCACCTTATCTGATGGAGCAGATTGCCTTTCTTAGCTTGGAAAGTTAATTTTCCCTAATGGTCAAGGTAGTTTCTCCCCCTGGTTGCACTTGTGGCAACGTCTGCTTCTTCTGCCGGTGTAGCCAATTTACGCCAGGGTCTAGTGCCTGAGCTCCGGAAATCCGCTGCCAAACGTCAAGGACTGATGGTGTTTGGATGCTTTGCTCTGGGGTGAAACAGGTGAGTGGGTCGCCAATTGCCCACTCATTTACCTTTGCCATTTTTCAATCATCTACTTTTTCTCAGCAAATCTTTCATTTAATTTTTTTCCGTCTGATACACAACCAACCAACCAAACATAACACACATGTACAATTCACAAATCACAAGGACCTTTCCTCCTGTTATATGCCCTGGCCTTCACTTCTACATTCACTAGCCTACAATTAATGCTATAACATTTTTCCATCCACATACCTGCCAACAGACCCAACTTTTTTCAGGACAGTCCTGCTTTTTTCCAGTCCTGTCCCGTAAAAGTTAGGTTGTAAAATAGGTAACATTGTTAATAGGTAGCAAATGTTAGGAATGTATTTAAAAGTGGTCTAAAATCGAATAAAAAATGTAAAACCCCTAATCTTTTATTTATGTGTGTATGATAAATAAATACAAAAGCCCCATTTCTCCCAGGCCAAGTTCCTCAGAGCGTTTGTCTAAGTCTCAGACAAGACAACTGCTCGGGGCAACTTGGCCCTCACTTTAGGGCAATGTGTATTGTGTACACCTCGGATTGCACTATGAAGGTACGTGTGTGCGACTGTATTGGTCGTTTCAGCAGGAGGCTCGCCTGCCATCAACGAATGAAGTGCATTCTGCAGTTCTGCAATTCATTTGTTGATGCCAGACGATGCCAATAGAGTCGCACACATGTACCTTCATGGCGCCAAAGCATCTGCTGCTGCTCCGATGTGTTTCTTAACCCCTGCTAGAAACCGGGAGAAAACAAAGATAAAACGAGCACGAAGAATGTCCACGAATATTCGCCCAAAGAGAAGACAGGACCAGGCGAGGCGAATATTCGCGGAATACGAAGATTTTTTTTTCTCCAAAGACGAAGACCCCCCGGCGCCCAAGTCTATTATTAACGTATATATATTGGCAGCAGCCAGCAGGGTCTACTATTTAAATGTATTATGTGTAATATGTAAAAATATTAGATCCAGCTGCCAATATATGTTAATATTAGACCCTGCTGTCAATATAAAATATATTGGCAGCAGGTTTTAATATAAATAAATATTGACAGCAGGTTCTAATATTAATAAATATTGTCAGCAGAGTCTAATATTAATATATATCGCCAGCAGGGTCTAATATTAATATATATTAGCAACAAGGTCTACTTTTTATCTAGAATGGCAGCAGGGTGTAATATTAATATATATTGCCAGCAGGGTGTAGTATTAATATATATTGCCAGCAGGGTCTAATATTAATATATATATATATATATGCCGTACTAGCAGTAGGGTCTACTATTAATATATATTTTGCAGTTTCCGACTCAGATGCTTCCTGCGATTTATGTATTAAGCCGTTGTGTGTGAAAGAGAAAAGGTGTCAGTTCAGTCATATTTTGCTTAGATTAAATTAAATAATTTTTATGTGCCATCATCTTACCATGTATAACATTTGGCTGTTTAGCACTGAATTGTGCAGTACTTTTTTAGTGCTATAGCAGATGATAATTATACTGGGTTTTTTTAAAACATATTTCTCTTAAATCTTATTATTTATTGTGAATATAAAGAATGAAAAATAACAGCCAGTTCAGCTGTTATGTTGAAATTATATTTCAACCATGGTCTTTACTTCAGAGTACATATTATGAAGTTAAAATGCATGTCTAATGCAGATATATATATAAATTTATATTCGTGTATATGTAGCATTTTATAGTTGCCCCTCTAAATATAAAAGCTGGAGACGACTGGTTGTCGGACCTAATGTGCCAGAGCTGCCTTGTGATCGCCAGTTCCGTATTGCATTCACAGATCCACTGAAAACATTGTTCCATTGGCAAAAAAAACAATATATTTTAATTTACTTAATTGTAGAATGTTTTACTTTTTCCTATTATTTTCTCTAAGAAGAAATGTTTAATGACCTTTTATTAGTATGTTCTATTTATACAGTGCCCGATTCAGATTTAGCAGCAATGTTATACACAGTGACATAGACTTTTAGATGCAACTCAGATTACATACAGGACGAATGTTAGATTGTTCTTTGGGACCTCAAGCTCATGGCTGTGTATTTCACAGGGAATTACAAAAAAACATCAAGGACTGTTTTTGACAAGAATTGGAAGATGCTGCACTATGCAGGTTGTGTATAAAATCTATTGCGAAGTGGTGACAATGAAGAAATCAGCTGTAACATTGTACACATTGCTAACTTAACTACACCAGTTAAGAGAAAAGGCTATGTTTTTTTAACTTGTGACATAAGCCTGGCAGAAACATTCTTGACACTTGCTGTTCCGTAAGTTTTCTGGCAACACAGATCTATTAGGATTTAATTTTTTCAAGAAAATGATTAAAGCACTCTAAGTCTATATTAACCAAAGTATATATAAGAACAGGGCTCCTAATAACATAACACACCTATTGCAATTAAAATCAAAACATTACACGCATATATCCTAGGTTTCTGTGATTTTTTTTTCTATACTTTATATCCAACAGTATGTTAATGTTCACTAGTTCTACACAGATAAGTACATGACTGCGTGAAAGTATACAAATTGAATTTATATTTTGTTTTAGAGAAAAAAAAAGTACAGTCCATTCAGCGACCCTATCTTGATTTGCTCCAGAGGCTCGATATGGCAGCAGATTAATAGATCTCACGGTTTTCTCAGTGCGGTTTTTGCCCGCTTTCTCCTACTTCCTACATTTTTTTTTCCCATCCATGACTAGCCACACTCTTTCTATATCCTGGCTCTATTTGCAGTAATGAAACATGGAAGAGATACCCTGCTATGGCCATACCCGTGTACATCTATATATACACCGCATTGGCTCGATTATAGGCCGCACCCGAATATAGGCTGCACCCTAAAAGTTAGGTGCTTTTGTAAAGAAAAAAAATTCTAAGTAAAAGAAACCACTTAGTGGAACAGATATGCTGCCACTCCCCCCCCCCCAGAATATGCTGCCACTCTGTCCCCAAGATGTGCCCCCCTGAGCTATGCTGCCACTCTATCCCCCTCGAGATATGCTGCCACTCTGCCCCCAAGATGTGCCCCCCCTAGACTCCCCGGGGTCTTGCAGGGCCGGTGGGGGACATCTACGCAGTACGCGTATTCAACTTCCGGTGCTGGCACTTCAGCCGTGGGAAGTGGCGACAAGGAAGATTGTTAACGTACATCGCACAGACGTTCACTGGCTGCGGTGATGCGAGCATAAACAACCTCCGCTGCCGGCACGTCTGCACGAAGTTCTTTAACAATCTCCCTTGCCGGGACTCCCCCCGTGGAAAGTGCCGGCAGGGGAGGCTGTCTCGGCGCATCAGAGAGTAGGATGCAGGTCCCCTGCTCCGCTGCGGGGGAACTGTATCCTAACCCTGCTGCCTGCCAGGCGCCCGGAACTGCATGTCCCGGGCTTCAGGCGATATGAATTCCTGCGCTAGACCCCAAATATAGGCCGCACCCCCACTTTAAAGACTCAAAGTGGGGGAAAAAAGTGCAGCCTGTATTCGGGCAAATACGGTATATATATATCCAAAGCATTCAGATGCACGCTAAAGTCCCAAGTAACATCTCATTGTACTTTTTAATTGCTTTAAAATTTGCTGACCCTTCATAAATGGAGTTCTCTGGGCTATAAAGTCTCCTTATATATTTTAAAGCAAAGTGTATAGAAGAACTGAAACAGATATTCCCTTTCACATTTGGCAGCACAGCACTTTTTCCTAATAAAATTGATTTTATAAGAAATCGAAACAAAGCGTTTGACGTTTTCAAACGTATTCTGCTTTTTTTAATGAGCAATAAAAATATATATTTAAAGCATGCCACAATGTGTTGTAATCCAAATGGAATTTTTAGTGCAGAAACAATTAATTATTTAATTAATATGTGTATTTATGAGTACGATGAGTATTCTTTAATGTTTTAATAGTATATGCCTGGTACCTGGATATTTACCTGGGCCCTGGGGTCTTATACTGCCCAAAACACACCATTCTTGCTTTTTTGAACATCTAACTGTGACACTAGTTTACTTATTCAGGCAAGCACAGGGCAGCATCTACTGACTGGCCAGTTCTGGTGGATGGACATCAGCCAGTCAGGTAAGATTTCACTAGCACAGTTTATAATAATAATACCGTACTTACCGGCGTATTACACGCTCCGGCGTATAACACGCACCCTCGCCGGAACCGGAAGTGCGGGAGACGCGGCTACAGAAAGTTATCGGCGTATAACACGCAGGTAGGGTTTATACGACGATAAATACGGTAATTAAAAAAAAAAGTGTTGCACATACAATCAGAGGATGTTTATGAATAAAATGTCTTAAATCATTCATAACTGGGAAGGGGGAACATGAATAAAACTCATAGTTGCAATGTGCTTGATCTTTCTAAGCTAGAATGCACCTCCAACTGAGACAATTATTTGCAAAAATAGCCATGTGTATCTTAGGCCTCATTGCGGGGAACTACAGTACAGGCATCAGTGTATGAATTTAAAACGTATCCCTGTACCACTGTAAAAGTAATTGTGATCACATTTTCTAGAAACAATCTGAACAGAAAGCCATGCTTTTTTTAATGGATCGAGTATTAAATACTTCAATAGGAACGAATGCAGACACAAAGCAAACCAACCTGCAGCAAAGATATGACAATGAAATATTAATCATACTCAATAAAAAAAAAATAGGGAGAGGGCATTACAATCCTGACAAAAATAGAGATAGGTGATGAAATATTCATAAGCAACAGTTTATAAAATCAGGCACAATACCTGTTATACACAGGCTGAGTGAATAGATGAAAGGTGGTAAAATATTTATCTGAACAGAAAAGAAATGGAAAAATTACAAATGACCGTCTGAATATGACAGATTACAGACTGGTGTCATTATGCAGTATTGTGTATGCAGGGTTTTATAATTTGTGTTATGAATTAGCATGAATTAAAAGATTAGACTTAATTTATAGATTGGTGCATAATATAAATTGCATATGTGGTAGTCATACCTTGGGACAGAGGCTATAAGTTATTTCATAATTTCATAAACTTCATAACAAAAAATATTTTAAATCATAAATGGCAAAACCCGTTTGTAACATTGCTGACAGGGCACACCTGGAGTTATCATTAGAAAAAGAATTTGAGATAATACTCTTCGGGATGGTTCTAGGTTTCTAGGTCCTAAGTGAAGAGGGTTTAGGAGGCTCTGTTTATTAAATTTGTTAATTTGGTGATGCCCTTGAAAGTCTCATCTCAAATCGCTTAAAGGAAAAATTGACTCAATTTTTCTTTTCAACACAAAAACATGGCTTTTCCATTGGCATGTAGAAATCCCCAAACTGTACTAGTTATGTCTGGCAACAGGCAAATGGTTGCCTCAATTATAGTGAAATCAGTGTGAAGTTGAAGGGCATTTTGCAGGACGCAGAGGGGGGGATCATGCAAGTCTAATAGAGATGGAAGTGCTGGCCAGGGATGTTGCAAAATCCATACTAGGATCTGCAGATGGACACAGACGGATGCCTGTGAGGACCAAAACATTGAACTGAAGGAAGAAGATTGAGCCTGCTTTCACTCTTCCACTCTGAGAAATAACCTTTCTATTTCTCTGTGTTATGTATGTGAGATTTGAGGCTTGAACTGATACTTTGGACTCTAAAAGGTCTAACTAGGCCTACTCCATGGTTGCTGTTCTTCCTACACAGGGCCGGCCGAAGACTTAACGCCGCCTGGGGCCGAAGTTTAAATGCCGGCCCCCGCCCGCCGACATCGGCGGGCCCGGGCGCATGGTTAAACTTCCCGACGCCCCCCACCCCCGACATGACGGTACCTACGCACCCCCCCCCCCCCGTTACACGCTCTGCCACGTGTGCCGGCTTGTAATGCTGAGCGCCGGAAATTGACGCCACTTCCGACGCTCAGCATTACAAGCCGGCACCGAGACCCAACAGGGAGACTCGCCGCAGAGGAGAGAGAGAGAGGCGCTGAGCGGGTAAGAGAAAACCACTCGGCGCCCCTCTCTCTTCCGCTTCAAAAAAAAACGCTTGGGCCGCCCCTTCTAAAGTGCCGCCTGGGGCAATTGCCCCAGTTGGCCCCATTGTAGGGCCGGCCCTGTTCCTACACTTTTTCTCACGTGCCCAACTAATGGATGATAGGGGGACTATGCCACCCATGCTTGGTCCCAGAAACAACACTTTTTTATTTTATGCAACATTGTCACACATAATATAAACATAAATTGTGGTTTATTTTGCCAGTTGAACCAAGCCTCATGGGATTTTCTCCAAAGATGAGCTTCATGGTTGGAAATGTGAGGGCTGGCTTTTAGGCCACCCCTTCCTATGAAGACAAGACTTCAGTAACCATCAATAGATTGGAGGTGAATCTGTTTCTAGGCTATTAGATTAGGGCTTGTCAGGGTGTCCCTAAAATGAAGAAACTAAAAACCAGTTAGTCAAAATAGCCCTCATCTTCAGGGATGTTTCTATCCCTTGAAACAGACTACTCCAAAAATACAGTACCAGAAAGCAAGGACACATAAATCCCAATAGAGAGATAGGAAGTATAGTGTAAAATCTAAAAATCACTGTAAGCATGAATCACCAATAGTTTTTCTTACTTTAAAAAAAAATACATGAGACCATTAGAATTGTCAAATCAGGCACTCGTGAGTCAGAAACGTCAAGCAGTACCCAAATGGTGGAGTATAATTAAATATGAGAGAAGGACATGGCAGATTCTAAAAGCATCTACAGGAAAGCAGCAATAACAAAATAAACAATTTTGTTAATATGCTCTAGCCCTTTTGGAATTTATAGAGGATCTCACAGCCAGGTAAGTTCTTCCATCGCCATGTCACCTGTAGATAACATCCATAAAATTCAGGAGACGAAAAGAAAGTTGAAACTCAAAGGCATAATGATCAGGTTAGTACCAAGGCATGAAGTCATACCCGTTGAAATAAATGGAAACGCTTTCTGCTCATGCTTGCTGGGAGGTCTCATAAGAACCCCTGTAAAGGAGGTATAGGGCTTGCATACACTGGCAAGTGTTCACCCAAATGTATCTATTGCAAGCCAAGGAGCTGGAGGTGAGAAGAATGTATATGCTCAAACCTTATTTTAAAAAAACAAAGCTCTAATCTTTAAACTGTATATATTTGTAGACTTTCAATCTATGGCAATGACAGTATTAACATTTAAGTCTCCCCTGCGTTTGTTTTATCGTTTTCAGATATATACCAGCCAAAAAAATGTGGCTGTGGTTTTGGAAGCACTTAGCAGGAAGCGCCAATTTATATTTACAAAACTAATGCTAATGTCTTTTTTTGGGCTATTTGTGGCGTTGTTTGCATTATCAGTGCATTCCTCTGTGCTCTCCTCTACATAGCATTAGCTGAATACAGTTCATCTACTTTGTGTGTACTTTTGTCAAGGGTATGTATAGTATTTGTTTGGGTGCACATTTGTAACCAACATCACATTCTGTCACTTATTCTGAGGCTAAGGCTTTGTAAAGAATTGTGGCTATTTTTTTAAAAAAAATTACAGAATGGATTTAATAAAAAAGTTAAATCCTCATATTATCAATCTCTACTTTCTAGGTGTGATTACCTGCATGTGGACTTTGTCAATAACACGGTTAACTCTGATATGCATGAGAAATAGTATTGTTTGTACTTTGTAGTTTGTGGCCCTAAAATGCCAGATTGACTGTTACATTCAACGGGGATTTAAATTAAGTCATCACTGATGTTAAAAGGGAATGCCCTTGATGCAGCAGGGACTCAGGAGGTCTGTAGAAACTTGTAATATTTGCCGTTTAATGGGCAAAACAGATGAACTTCCTAGGCACTTAGGGTGGGTTCCAAATCAGGGCATGTTAATGAATATATTTTAGCTATTTTTGTCCATTGGCTCTAGATATATATATATGTCAGTTTTGGTCTATTTGGTCATACAAAATAATATATTTCACATTAATGTCTTTGACATATGGTTTCAAAAGAAGAACAATATAAATGAGAATCACTTTGTATAATAATAATTCTGTTGGATAAAACACTATGCTCAATAGAAATAAGAACAAAGAAAATCATGACTTCTGCATAACACGGATTTTCTGTTATTAGATGTGTCTACCTGTAATGCTACATAAACAAAGCATTAAGCAATACAACTTGGCAAGTGCACAACGCCAGACCACAAGGAGAACGGAAAAAAGAAAACTACTTTAGATATCTCACCAAAAACGGAAGCAGGGGTGTGGGTATTTGTTGAACATCTTAATAAAATCAGAAAAGACAAAATTATCTATTCACAGCACAGAAACAATATAAGAGACATATTTGGTATTGCCTAATTTGGTGAAATAATATGTACCCATCTATCTGGGAGAAAAGCACCATGGTCTCTGCATGAATTTGATTCATTGAGTACGTAGACAGATGAGTCGAAATGCCTGACCTTTGACACTATGTAAAATTGGTTATTAATAACAACAAATGAGTTGAAAGCCTTGCCACAGTACACATAGGGACTAGAATGCTCCCAGGTGCGCCAATACTACTGGGAATGTCTCTTATAAAAATATTATTGATCTATAGATCAACACGGAGACTTACTTGTGTTTTGTGAACCATCCATCTGTATCTCCTTCATGAAAGTATCATACTTAAGTGCTGTCTAATGGTGTCGCTTGGCCAGTTGACTCTACACGACTTTTTAGGACACCTAAAAAACAAACAGAATAAGAGATTCTTAAAAGTGTGTAACTATTGCTGACTGGTGAAGTAATCCCAGAGACACATTTAGTTCATTTAAATTGACGGATAATAATTGATAGTAAATTAATTTATCAAAATACAGTTTGATATAAACTTTATTCTTGTGAAGACAAGCATTTATAATAAAGTACAATTGTGGAGCAGGGGGATATAGTACACAGGCAGTGCCAGCTAGGCACAGACCTCCCTAGTGTAAACTGGCTATTTACAAGGGAGATGCCAACTGGACTATTGAACAGCCCCAGATCTGCACCAAAAAAAATGTATTCCTTTCAGCCAGCTTGACTGCTAAGTACCCCACTTAATATCTTGCCCCACTGTAATTCAACTGTAAATCAACCAGTGCATAAGCTTTTGTGCTAATACAGAGAGAAAATGTCCATTGCTACAGTGGCGTCTCCCGCTTTCATATTTGGGGGGACAGGGACCAAAGTGGTGGAGGGCAATTATATGACGCTACATATACACTGTATACACTGTATATATTATATATATTATATATATGTATATCTGCTTTAGACATGCATTTTTAACTATATAATATGTACTTTACTTTTGAAGTAAAAACCGTGATTGAAATATGATTTCAAAATAAAACAGCTGAACTAGTAGTTATTTTTCATTCTTTAAAATTAGACCATTCTGCCAGACTATATATTAATATTAGACCCTGCAGCCAATATATATTATTAGACCCTGCTCGCTGCCAATATATATATAAATATTAGACACTGCTGCCAATATATATTAATATTAGACCAAAAAATATTTCTTAACAGAAACTGTGAGTCATGCAAATGTACTGATTTTAACCACTCCCGTAACATGGACTGCCCTACTAGTATATGCTAATAACGTTAAAAAAATCCATGTGATCTATTATTTTTTGCAATCTGTAAGTTGATGAGTAAGCTTTGAATTTCATATAAAAATGTAAAACAGTTTGCAACACAGTTTGACCTTGTTGTCTTTTTTGCAGTGTAGGTTGAGAATAAAGTGATTAAGGCAGTGATTACCACAATTTTAGAGCCCGCACTTCTATTACCCTTTTTCAGCTCACAGCTTTCATAATAAATGGTGCGTAGTAGATGACAGTGGTTCCTTTCTCTGTGTTAATATGGAATAGTGTTCTCTGGGTCAACACCCGAATCCTCCAGGTCACAGGAGCGGGGCCTTGACACACCCCACTCCTCACCCATTTCCCCTTTAAATGGGGGTGTTTTCCGCAACATCGGCGGGAACACCGACTCTGGATAGACCACTCGCTGACGTCAGTGGGCAGTCTTGGCTGCATCCCCCAAGGGTAGGCTACAGGTAGCTGGAGTCCATAAGTTCCCAGGTATTTGCATTACTAGCATACCTGAAAACTTCCCAGAGTGGGCTACCTAGAGCTCTCTTTATTGAGAGTTTTGCTTTGCGAGGTGGTGGGGCTAGCCAGCTGTGTAGGCAGGTCTAGTTGTGTGTGTAAAGAGCTAGCCAGCCATGTGAATGAGGCTAGCCAAGCATTGGACAGGGCTAGCCCAGGCAGTCTTAAGTAGGTGGAGGGTAGGAAGGGAAATAAACATATTTTCCCTGCCCGGGGAAGAGGAAATTGACCAAGAGGCCTGGGAAAGCAGTGCGTCTAGAGACTGCAGGCCAAACCCCAAGACTTTCTAGTCCTATTAGAAGGACTGGTAACAATTAAAAAAACAGGATATACTGTTCATTGTCCAAGCTTCAAACACTTTCTATTAGTATTGCTAACAGGGCTTTCCATTAAGATTATGTTGGGTACTTAATGTCATATACGCCAAGTTTAATGGTGTATACAAACCTTAACAAATAATGAAGTTGAGATTATGTTAACAGATGTCAGATGATGGCACAAACAGAGACAAAACAAGTTTCCAAAATACATTTTTACCTCTATATACTTCAGTTTAATTGTTCTGTGTCTCGTTCACTATATAGATGGCAAATTCCATGTCAGCACAGTGGGTTTTTTAGTGGAGCTATGTATATTATTTGTTTTTACATAATCCATGTGATTTAACCTTTATGTTATCTACACAAACAGTTAAATGGGCAGCATATCAAAATGTCAAGGAGGATTTTGGATTATTTTGAATGTGTAATAACCAACTTAAATGTTTTTTGTTTTTTTCTACATCTGTTTGGATTGAAACCCCAAAATTTTTGCGCACGGCTGAGAACTGGCTTGGACACTTCCAATATGCCCCCAGGCATATTGGGTAGTATCCTAAGCCTGCCACTTCAAAAGGTTTGGCCCTTCCACTTCTGTTCAGTGTTTATCTGAATTGGCTAGATAAGAAATTTGAAATGACGGTGTCTCTTTGATGACTTTGGGTTTTCCCCCAACTTTGATGTGATCAGGATATTCGTTAATGGATGCTGTGTATCTGCACGCCAAAAAGGCAGCAGGAAAACAATTTTGGTGTAAAATTACTGACACTATCCTTTTATCATACTGCCATTCATGTTTTTACTAGAAGTACTATTTTTGAACGTTTAGTCTATCAATATAATGTACATTTATTTGACATTCTCAGATTAATATGTTTATTATTAAACAAAGAAAAGAAATACATGTAAATGCATTTGGATATTTGCAAGTTTAGTGGTTAACCAACAAAACATCATCGTGGCAAAATTATGTGAACCGTAAAGTCTAGTTCTTTTTCTAGTTATTTTTGTTTTGGACTATTTTTCTTCTACCTAAGAGTGCATTCTATGTATGGGTTATGCTTTTCCATCACCACAAAATGAATCTCCCCCAAAAGAGGCAGAAAAATCAACTTCTTTTGCTGGTTGTCACAGCAGGACCTTGGAAGGAAGACCCCTATACATTGAATGTCTTAAAGTGGCAGCAGGAGACTGCTTTTATTGTGCTTCAGAAGCAGTAATTAAGAGAATGGATTAAAGAGGCTGTGTCTCAGGGTATACAAGCAGCATCCCAATTGAAAAACACCAAAGCTATAGAATTGTTTGTTTCCGGGTTGTTCTTATTACAGATTCATTCATCTATCTTCAGGAGAGGAAGATGATGCTCCCATCCCAGAGTCTCTGTATGATACATCTATTGATTATTTAATGTCTTATCCGATATACCCTTGAATATTCCTGGGGAAAAACAGGAACAAGCAGTCTCAGACAGAGCCTTTGTGGATCTCAGAAAGAAGCAACCATCCTTCCCTTTCCATCATGCTGTAAGAGACCTTATGTTTTCTGAGCCAGAAAGGAAAGTGAACCTTAACCCCTTACCGTCCATTGACGGGTCATGCACGTCATGCAAAACGGTCACTTAACGACCTATGACGTGCATGACACGTCATAACATTAAATAAGCTTAGAAAGTGATCAATGATTAAACGGTGTTGCTGTAATGCCTCGATGCATCAGAGGAACCATCCAGTTCCAGCAAAATGTAAAAAAGTCCAAAAAGAATAAAATAAATACAATAAAAAATAAAGTTTATTATTATGAGCAAGTGCTAAAATTAGCGCTGTATCTTCCCAAAAATCTTGACATGGAAAGAGTTAAAATAAAAGCATTTCCAATACCCAAGGGGTGTCTAATTTTAAAACATGGGGTAAATTATAGTGGCTGGGCTCAAATATAGGGCATAGGCACAGACTGACCAAAATGGGGAATAAAAAATGCACTTCCTAAATGTGGCATTTTAACCCCAAACACCTGACAAACCCATGCATGTGGGGGTATGACTATACTCGGGAGATGTTGCTGAACACACATTGGGGTGTTGTTTGATAGTGATGTATACCTGGACCTATAAATTTATACCCGAAGTACAAATACAAAAATAAAATACTACCACAAACTTTGGCAAAGGCTGGTGATAGAATCTCATGCATGTAAAGGGTTAAAATACTACTATTTTAAATACCTTGGGGTGTCTAGTTTTCAAAAATATATAGTTTGATGGGGTAAATTGTAGTGGCCGGGCTCAAAGATGGGGCATAGGCACAGACTGACCAAAATAGGGGGGGAAACGCACTTCCCAAATGTGGCCTTTTATCCCCAAACACCAGTCAAACCTGTAAATGCATACCTGAAGTGCAATTTTAGCGATAAAAAAAACACAAAATAAATTACTACCACAAAGTTTGACAAAGGGTGGTAGTAGAATTAGTGCATGGAAAGGGTTAAAATACAAGCATTTGAAATACCTTGAGGTATCTATTTTTCAAAAATTTATGGTTTGATGGGGTAAATTGCATTGGCTGGCTTCAAAGATACCCAAAATAGCACATAGCAGAATGACCAGCTTTGGAAAAAAATGGTTTTAAAATAGCAAAACGCTACTTGTAGCAAAAAACATAAAAACATTGGGTATTTCTAAACTCAGGACAAATAGTAGAACCTATTTAGCAGGTTTTTTCATTAGCTTTTTGGATGAGTAAAAGATTTTTCATCATATTTTATTATTTTCTTTTATGGGAAATTAGACAATATGATACTATGGTATCTGAAGAAAGCCCTTCTTGTCCTGAACAAAACAATATATAACTTGTGTGGGTACCCAAAATGAGTGAGGCGAAAATTACAATTAAACACGAGCACCGCAAAAGTGTTAAAACAGCCTTGGTCCCAAGGGTACAAAAGGCAAAACATAACCTGGTCCTTAAGGGGTTAAAGGCATGGTTGATCGCTTGTATCCAGTTCACACCCCAGACAGAGTCTTTAGGAGTTGATATCATTAGATTGGCACGCAGGACGGCCCTGCCAAAGGACCGCAGGTTGGACGGGAATCTCTCTAAGCTCTATTTGGCTCTAGGTAGGGCTGTCATCCAGCTGTGACCATGATCACCCAAAGAGTACAGTCAGCTAGAGAATTCTCCAAATCCCTAGTTACCCTGTCTTCTACCATTAGATTGGTATGATGGGTCCAATGGCACCTTTGAGTTCCCCAGAGCCTCTTCTCGCAACAGTTCAACAGAACCAAGAGCAACTGGTCCCAGATGATTCATTGCCCAGTATCCCTGAGGTCTTATCTATCCGGGTGGCTAAACATCAGGAACCTGCTTTATGGATTTCCTCCTCTTAAATTCAGAAAGAATGTGAGAGGAAGATGTCTCTAGAATCCCCTTGGGAGTTACCACTAATCCCAGACCTGCTGTACCAGGACCTGATATGCCATCCATCTCCTCAGGCTTGGAAGTTGAGCTGCAATCTCTAAAAGATCTAGGTCTTTCTCCACAGATAGGGTGGGTTTTAGTATGTGTATATTGGCTATTTTAATTTGTAATACTATATTACATTAAATTACATTACATACATTTATATACTGCTAGCAGATCCTTAGCACTGTTATAACACAGGACAGTAAAATTTAACAAATTCAATGACAAAATGACAACATTAATACATGGTAAAACACACTGGTACAGAAGAAGTCACCCTCCTCAACATTTAAGATGTCTAATGGGGTGTGACCAGAGATGGAAATAAGCATGGCTATAGCTTTGAGAGGTAGGGGTTATGTATGGAAGGGACAGGGTCATAAGCAGGGCTAGGATAGGACTGACTGCATGATTACCAAAAGAGTGTGGCTGTGTGGCTTGAATTTATGTGCCAGTCATGGGAGATCTTCTGACCTCCCCAAATGGTCTTGTTCCCACTGCCTGCAGAAGCATGGCAGTAAAGGAGCTTGGTGGAACAACATTAACCCTTATTTGCCAGAAAAAAAAGATCAAGGAAAGAAAAAAGACAGTTTCACAACTTGATTCCCTTACGGCAAAGACAACCATTTCTATATTTAACATCAAATCTTTCCCTTTAACCTTAAAAAGTCCCCTGCTGGAGGTGAAATTATGCCTTAATATACTTGAACATTGTAATACTATCCCTTTCTAGGCGCATCTTCTCCAGATAAAGAAACTAAAATGTCAGTATATGAAGGATCACCCATAATATTATTAGGCAAACTTGTGGTCCTATGTGTTCAAAATGAAATGAGGTGCATATCTGGATTTTCTTATGGAAACAATTATAATAATAGCCGAAGAGTAATAAACTGATGCTGTTAAAAGTATTGCTGAGGTGCTGATTTCTGAGAAACTGGTACATATTATGTGAAATCACTATGTACTTCCTCTCCTGTCTCCTTCCCTCTCATTTATTTTTTCTACTTTGCTTTATGGCAGTAGTTTGCTGGGTTCACCATAAATCTTTGTTGGAAATGTGAAATATTTTATAAAATAGGTTCTTTCTTTGTGAATTGCATTATGGATGTAGAACAAAAACGTCCTGTTTAAGCCCAGCGCCGGTTTTATCTTCTTCAATGGGTGGCAGCAAGAAAACATGAAGGGCAAAGGTTGAGAGAGCGTTATTTGGGGCAGTATTATGCAGGGAAATATGCATATGTTGGCATAACTGGGTGAAGCAAAAACTTTGTTAGATTCCAAGAACTAAGCTGTCAAAAGTGTGAAAAGTGTGGCTTTTTATATCAGAATGACACCGTGTTTTTTTCTTATTAGTGACAACCTGGCAAGAATTGCAGTAACATCATTATCTTTCCCATCATGCAATCTAAAAAGTCATGTGTTTGTAAGTATGTAAGAAATATATTTATCCCAAAATAGTATAATCCAATAAGCACATTACAAAACAATATTAATGTTACGTTAAATGCTGTAATGTGCAAACATTTAGGCAGCTGTGAAAAAGTGCTGTAAAGAAAGAATGCTTTAAAAAGCAGACAAATAAATAGTGTTTTTTTATTTAATTTATTTTTTATTTAAGTGAGTGCAGGAAAATGTTAATCAAATCAATATTTGATGTGACCAGGGCCAGCACAATGTGACCCCCTTTAAGTACTTAAGTACACTTGTACACAAGGAACTCTGCAGGTAGGTTGATCAGAACATCTTGGAGAACTAACCACAGTTCTTCTGTAGATTAAGGCAGCCTCAATTGCGTCTCTCTCTTCATTTAATCCCAGACAGACTCTCTGATGTTGAGATCAGGGCTCTGTCATACCATGCTGTAGATTATTCTTTATGACTTTGGCTGTATGTTTGGGATCACGCTGCAGAATGAATTGGGGAGACAATTGGATGCCTCCCTGACGGTATTGCATAATGATAAGTAACAGCCTGTAATGCTGACCAAATTGCCAACTCCATTTTCAGAAATGTAGCCCCCCCAAACTTGCAAGGAACCACCACTATGCTTCATTGTTGCCTACAAACACTCATTCTTTTACTGCTCTGGAGCCCTTTGGCAAACTACCTTTTGCTACAGACAAATATTTCACATTTTTATTCATCAGTCCAGGTATGGCTTTTTGGCCACAAGTCTTCCACGAAGACCACTTCTGGCCAGACTTCTTCGGAGAGCAGATGGGTATACCAGGGTCTCACGGTTTTTATGACCGTGATGGAGCTGATGGAACTGCTGGACATTTTTTGATTGTGAAGGGAAGCATGATGTGTCTTTCATCTGCTGCATGAAGTTTCTTTGTCCGACCGCTGCATCTATGGTCCTCCATATTGCCCAATTCTTTGAGCTTCTTCAAAAGAGTTTGAACATCTGAAAACCTGTTTGCCTTGAAATGTCTGCCTGGGAGAGACCCTGCTGATGCAGTATAACTACCTTGTGTCTTGTTGCTGTGCTCAGTCTTGCCATGGTGTATGACGTTTGACATTACACTGTCTCCAGCAACCTCACCTTGTTAGACAGCTGTTTCAGTTATTTGTTGCTTTCCAACATGCACATTAAATTGATGATTATTTTCATCTGTTTTTTTTATAATGGTTTAATCATATACCTAACTAGCGTATTTGCACGACCCCCCAAAATCTGAATATTAATTTATGAAAAAAAGAAAAAGCCTGAATATAAGACGAGCCTATAGGAAAAAAGTTTTACCAGTAAATGTTAATTTATGTAAGCTATGTGAACATTTTTTTTTAATAAAAGCTATGATTGAGAAAAATATTTTGTTTTTATTTCCTTTTTTCA
>VKOC01014846.1:0-56900 GCA_009364415.1 Spea multiplicata
ACCCCTCTCTCTCTCTTCCGCTTCAAAAAAAAACCGCTTGGGGTGGCAAAGTGCTGCCCCTTCTAAAGTGCCGCCTGGGGCAATTGCCCCAGTCGGCCCCATTGTAGGGCCGGCCCTGGTCACATTTAATAATATATCTGCCTTCTTACGCCTATTTCAGTATTAACTCTTATCTTCCTTATTCTAAGGATACTTCTTCACTTCACTCACTTTGTATTCTGCTAAATGATAAAAAATAAACTGTCTATTTTTTAAGCATTCATACCTTACAGCATTTTTTCATACTTGCCTAAAACTCCTATCTTCCTTATTCTAAGTCTACTTCTTCTCCTTTACTATAAAAAAACACAATGACTTCTTTTCTTTCATACAATGTTCTATTGCCTAGTATTTACTAAGAATTTTGAGAAGATGAACCCTTCCTAGGTATTCAAACACAATCTAATGTAAGACAATACTTTATACACAGGAGTAACAATGGATGGCTGCAGACAGGTTGTATTCGTAGGATTAGTGACGATGAAGGTGAATCTTTCTTTTTTTGTACGTTTCACAAACCTTTCTTGTGTTTAGTATTAAGGTCAGTTTAGGTTAATTCAACTGCAATTGTAGTGTGGAAAACCAAACTTAAGAACAATGAATAAGATGTCTTTCAGTGAAGGCACTTTACACAGACTTTACTTTTACTTTCCAAAAACAAAGGTAAATTCACAAATAAAATCCTTTCAGGAAACCATACAAAACATGATGCAATTATCAGAATTCTCTTTATTCACTTCAATCAGTCTGCATTTTTTTACGCTGTTCACCCTCAGGGCCTAAAATGCAAGAAATCCTTTATCACTTATCCTGGAAATCCATATCTATCAGCACTTGTGTAACATAAACATTGACTGTTCTTTAGACACTTCTTCTACTGATCTCTTTATTTTAGTTTTTTCTACAGAAGTATTCAGGTTTTCTTCCCTTTTTTTAGACAGAACATACAAACTCATGATACAAATGAATGATTTAATGTTATTAGACTGTGCACCCGTTTACTTTTTAATTTGTTTTAAGTATCCTCTAGCTGTCAGCAAAATAAGCATAAATGTGGAACAATTACATGGGTATTCACATGATGTTTATGAGTATACATGTGAATTTTTTTTATAAACATATTGGTGTCCATTCGCTCAGCTGCAAGTGAGCCACTCTCTTCTTGGTTAAATTAAATTGATGGAGAGCTAATAGATGTTGCAATTGTGGTGGATATAGGCCCCAACTTTTACCAAGGGTAAAAGTACAGAAAGCTGATCTGGAAAGATAAACTAAAAAATAAATAATATAAAAAATAAAAATAATACAAATCTACCTATCCCACTAGTTCTAACTTCACCAGGTAGGAGGCTGAAGTGGACAGTGAAAATCATTGTTGATGATTTGCAAAGTCATCCAGGTACCGTCTTCAAAACAGGTAAAAAATAAAATTAAAAGGAATGTTCACATACACTTAAACACAGACATCCATGCTCACATACATAAAAAACGTTACCTCGTCTGCAGCTTTGGTTCTGCTGTGAGCAGCCTCGGTTTCACTGTGGGTTCACTTGACATAACGTATGTAACCCCATTGCCTTCCTGTCTTCCGGGGCCAGTTCAAAATTGTTTAGAGCATGACCTTCTGAGTGCTGGCCCGGTCCAGGTCAGGGAAGGAAAATAATCAGTACATGAAACTCATTAGATATGATAGCTTTGTCAACTTTGGTCACAGATTTCAGGTCCCCCTGGTAAAATACTAAATTACCGCATTTGCTCTTTTATAAGACGAGGTCTGAAAAATACCCTCTCGTCTTATGTTCAAGTTCGTCTTATAATCAGACCTATCTGACAATAAGACTAAGATCCAGATTCCCCGCAGCGCTGCAGGGGACCTGTATCCTCCTCTCTGGTAACCTCCGCTGCTGCCTGCACTTCCTCTGGGGGCTTCTATGACGGAGCGCCAGCGTCACATGACCTTCATATCACGTCACGCCGGTGCTCCGTCAGAGAGGCCCCAGCAGAACTAACGGGCAGGAGAGGTTGTGTACGCGCATTGCAGAGACGTCCACCGGCTGCCCCCACTAGACACCAGGGAGTCTGAAGTACGAGGAATGAGGGGAAGCATTGGTAAGTCGGGGGGGCAGTGTGGCATATGGGGGGGTATAAGGCATTCCTGTAGGCAGAGTGGCATATAGGGGGTTAAGGCATTTATGGGGGGGGGCAAGTGGCATAATGGGGGTTAAAAGGCATATCATGGAGGAAGAAAGGCATATGGGCAGGTGTAAGGCATATCTGTGGCAGAGTGACATATAGGGGTATATAAGGCATATTTGGGGGGAAGAGAAGCAAGCTGTGGGGGGGCAGGTTTGCAAATAAAAGGAAATAAAAAAATCATTTTTCTCAATCATAATTTTTATTAAATATGAAAAATAGTTTACATGTGAATTAATATTTACTAGTAAAACATTTTCCCTATAGGGTAGTCTTATATTCAGGCTTTTTCTTTTTTTTCCAAAAATAATATTCAAATTTTGGGGGTCGTCTTATAATATGGTAGTTATGCTGGCTGAAAAACAGAAAGCACAAGATTTTTATTTTTATTAATTAGTCAGAACTAATTGGCTAGAACTTGGTTATGCTGAATGCTATTAAGTCATAATCCTTACTTGTAGTGATAATTTTCTGGTTCACAATGTCAGTCCAGTCTACAGGCGATAATTTCCATGCGCATAAGCAATAATCATAATCAAAATAAACAATAATTTATTGCTAACTGTCTATTATTTTACAGTCCAATTATAAATCATATTTGTCATGTTTAATACCATTTATTTTTTGTTCAACAACACAAGCATTAACACTACTTGATTCTATCACCTCTGTAAATCAAATTTTACAAATTATATAACTATAAAGTTTGTATCAAACTAATATTGTGAGATTACTATAACAAGAATACTAGGTAAAAAAATATTAAATTACAGGGGCCTTTCTTACACTGAAGTAATTTCTCTATTTTCAGTGAATTTGCTATATGTCATCTGCAACTAAAACTGAGGATAAAATTGGCAATTTTGTGTACTTTTGTCTATGTTTTATAAACCTATAGCTAATTTTAGAAGGCCTGATACCTTTATTCATCTGGGAAGTTCTATGTCTACAAAATAGGATAGCTCTGTTTCTGTTTATTACCTTTTTCGTGCACATCTTGAAATGACTAAATTACAGGTATTTTACATGTGTTTTGTAAGAGAAGATAGAGTCCGCTACTATAATTTATGTTGAAGCACCCTGTTCTATAAAATTATAGAAAAACACTGCAATTTGAACATTTTTTTATTTCTAAGACTATAGTGACATCTTCAAAGCCCAGAAGATGCCTTCTAGATAGGAACTTAACCATGCAATAAACAATTTTCATCAAAGCTTTGGTTTGTGGAAGTGGACTACAATTTGGATTAGATTTTTTTAATAATGTTCTTTTTTATTAGCTATTCCGTCTTTTGTGTTTTGACCTAATTTATCAGTCATCAACCCTTACATAAAATTATATATCCACACAAATATACACAACAGTCAAAATCAGATTATGTTCTATCAAAGTAATTGTGTAGCATCAAATTGTTCGTGTTGTTGTGCAGCTGTCCTTTGGATACTGTTTGATCCCAAACAACATTATAAAAGAGTAAAATAAAACTTTAGTTTGTAACCTTTGGCTTCTTTAATTCCAATTAACCATGTTGCTGCATGAAAATTCCTCATTCTATTTTAACTTTATATTCTCCAGAAAAAAAAAATACATAAGTAACCAATACAATCTTATGATATAAGTAAGCATTGTGTATTTTTGTGGATTTAATATTTAATTTAAAAAAAATCACCTGAGACTAAAAAGGATTAAACTGCCAAGGATTACCTAAAATGTTTGCTGTTTTGTGTAAAACCTGATTATATTTATACTGTTATCTTAGTAAAATTAAATAGAAATCCTAAAATGATGTAAAAATATTTACACTTTGCAGTGTATATAATAGTTTCAATGATAATTAAAGTGTATTCATATAAGAACTGAACTAGACTAGCCAGAATAACTATAGTTGTATGATGAATGAAGCCACAGTTCAATACATATTATTGTTTGGTAATAGTGATATTGGATGATCTCATTTACTTGCATCCAAAACACAGCAGCAATAGGAGGGCCGAAATTTAGCCCATGTCCCACTGCACCCAGTATGAGGGACATCAAAGGGTGTCATACCTCACCATTGGGTTAATTCTTATTTTTTAACCTCCATGCCACTGTATAGGGGATGATGAATGAAGGGGCATATGTTTGTTCCATATATCCATATATACAGAAGGCAAATAATAAACTCTACACGAATTGGTTAACGAGAGGTCCTAATGCGCTGATACATAATTCACCAAACCCATCAATAAAAGGAAAAAAAAAACACGTAATAGTAGAAAATACACAATTAAACAAGTACTAATATTAAACTAATGAACTACAGAGAATGACAAGAGGCACTCAATCTCAGACAGTTGTCAGGAATCACTTTTGAGAAACGCCATTTTTTCTAGTACTTTATCTTTATCTTTTTATTGAAACCAAGGCAATTATTTTATAACATAAAATGTTGTCAACCATAAGCATAAGTGAAAGCACACATTGAAGTTTTTGGGTTTATAAGCCAAATTAGATACCCTACATATGACGTGTTCTAATGTTTGCACATTTAAATTTACTGTGCATTTTGCAGGTCTAACTGTACTTGCAGAACAAATGTTCCTTGGGTTAGTAACAGAAGTAATGCATAGTGAAGTATTTAAAATGCTGCTTAAGTTAATATACATAACATTTTCCCCAAAATAAACAGTAGTTTCTAATCCCAAGGACAGTCAAACTTTAGTAAAAACACAAAATCCTACCTTCCCCACCAGGTGTATTCATGGGGCTCTCCTCTTGAATGTATCATGGTTGCTTCGTTAAATATTTATGAAATGGACCAAATAAATAGAATTTTAATAAAAACGTCAGCCTGTGGTATGTTAAAGATCAAAGGGCCCACTTCTGCACAAAGAAGCCTTGGGGAGTCTGGCACAACATAGGGTATTTCAAAGGGATGTCATTGTTCTGGTTCTAGAAATAAGTCAACAAATGACTTGATATGTCAGATTTGCCAATTACATTGGAAGCTTCCAGTAACATTTTTATGTTGACAATTAGATACACACATACATTACACGTATTTGGCTATTTATAAAGCCAATGAGTTCAATCAGTAGTGGCCCAAATGTTATGTGCATGATTATGTGTCTGTTTAATTGTATACATAATTATACATGAATAAATAGATCCAAGCTTAAAATCACAATTCAGCTTGGAATGAGAAAACTCAAGTAAATAACATCCTCAGGGATCATGGACTATCTCTGTTCCTGCGGCTGGAGATTGCTGGCAGCAGAATTCTGAAACAGTAACTTCATTCCTCTAGATCCTTGTCTCTTCCTTTCAAACACAGAGTTGCACACCTTCCATTTACCGACTAACACATGAGTGTCCCCCACATGGGTACCCACATTACCCAGATACTGCATTCTGTGTTACACTTGCACTACAGTAAGCAGGGATCCCCTTGCACATGACCTTTTGCACTATTGTCAAATTGGAGTGACCACCACTACCTTCTAGAATCTAGTCACAGGGAAGGATATAATCCAGCTGAGCTTTTTGTTTTCTTCCGATTTGTGGGGGTCTGGCCTCGTTTTTGGACTTCATATGAATCGTTGAATTTTTCTAAAGTTCTGTAAATGTGCAATTTGTACGAATCCGAATGCACAAGACGTTAAAACTGGAACAGGTGATCGTGACAATACACATTTATCTAGAGCACACTCTTCTCTCTCACGCATTGAGTACATTCTCACTTCTTCACACGTAGAAGAGGTCCACCAAGCCAAAAGTGATATTCAACATTGTCATATCAGATCTTGCTCCGATATGGGTATCTATTAAGTTCTTAGAGGGCGGGATGATACATAGACACTGGCAATTCCTTACTTACTTATATGAAAAGGATAATTTTAATGAGCTATCCAGGCACCACGGGCAGACTAATATAGAACACACTGACCAACAGCTGTTATTTTGGGAGACATCTTAAGCAGTGATGAGAGGCCACATAATTGCCTTTGATGCTAAGTATAAAAGGGAGTGGTAGAAGAAATTCAATTCCTTGAATATATATATATATATGTATCCCATACATTTTTAGAACATAAAACACCAAATTGAACCCAATTATGACAAACGTCAGCATGTGAAACAGGCCCTTGAGGCCCTTATACAAGAGAGGGCTGAAACACTCTAGATTACACAAGAAACACATTCTAAAATAGAACTAGTTAACTATTAATGAGCATAATCAGGGCCAAAGTTGGACGGCACATCATTAGATCTAATAAGTCACCTCAAGGGACATACTGCACCCAAACAGATACTATTAATAAATAATTTCTTGATTACTATAAAAAGTTATCTTGCAAGACGTTCGATGACAGGGATTTGGGAATTGAACAAAATACAAGTCCGCCTAGACTCATAAACGAGTAGCGAGCCCTCCTAAATAACTCAGCGATGGCCCAGGAAGTGCAACAGGCTATAAAAATGCTTAAAATTGGCAAAATTCAGGACCAGATAATCCAGGAGTATTAAAATATTGTTTCATCCATCCTTGCAGACCTCTTTAATTCGATCCTGGAGGGCAACCTAGATATTTAACATTTGACAGTGGCTAGGACAATTCTACTTACCAAGGCAGGTAAAGATCCTACATTAAGGCAGTCACATAGCCCTGTAACGCTTATGAACCAAGGTGTCAAGCTCCTTACTACTATCATGGCAAATAGGCTGCACGCCCACATTAGCTGGGCATTTCAAGGGTAAACACTTGGTTCTGAGGATCAGGAATGCATCATCGAGCTGGATGCCAAAAAGACATTCGACATGGTATTGTGGGAGTACCTTATAGATGTCTGTAACTGTAGATGTTTTGGGTTAAGGTTTCTGGGTCTGATAACAAATGTATATTACAATGCCAAACCACAGCTCACCACCAATGGCTTTGACTCTCCCCCAATCACCAATGTCTAGGGGGCTTCATCAGGCATGTCCACTCCACCCACTGCGATTTGTTTATTTATTTACAAGGCGAGGAGGGGGTAAAAGGCAGGTTTGTAATGGCAACACACTCTGTATCTCACCTTCCTTGAAAATTGTAACTTTCAAAGAGGTGAGTCCGCCCAAAATATTCAAACACTGGGAGATTGGGGGCTTCAGACCATAACACCATATGTTAAGTAGGCTGTATTGAATCATCCAGGTGCCGAGCTCTCCGACCACCAACAGGAACGTGGCTCACTTTCTGGGCCTTGCAATTTCCAAATGTCAACCCAGAGAACATTTTGAAGGCTTTCTTACAAATTAAACAATATCTGCCGATAGCAGTATATGTGAAGATGACATAAAAAATTGGCAGATCATTCATATCTTTCCCCAACCAAACTGCACGAAATAGAACTGCTGTTACATAATAGCTGTCCTAAATGCTGGGCAACCAGATACCAAAATCGTGCATGGCCTATTGTCCTTCTGTAATGACCAGCTCTTTTGGCAGAGACTTAAAATATTTTTAAAGGGCCAAGATATGTAACTTACAATTGTCCCCTGAAATGGTGATACTTAGTATACATAACAGTATGGAGAGGTTTGACACCAGGATGGAACACATACATACAGCAATTGTGAGGAAAACCATCCTTCAGGTGTGGGTGCAGAGGACCCGAGGGTGTCGCTCTTTCGGGGTAAATTGTACGTTGTGTTTACAATGGTCTGGGCTAGTTCTTTGCCTCCTAAAGAGGAAAATGTTAATAATTTACTTGGCACTTGGAGTGCATATGTTAATATCTTGGATAGACAACTTATGCTAGACATTATTCAAATATTTCAATACAGTGAATGGTACAGTACCAAGTGGTACAAGGGAGAGTGCCACTCTATGCCTAAGTCTATTTGCTACCAGACATGGAGGACAACTTCAATAAAGTAACGAACACCAAAACAGCAATCAGACCAACACTAGTCATATTTTTTTTTTAAGTTTCAAGTTTGCTTACAGTCTTCTGGTCCTGACCAAGATCTCTTTAAACCAGTGCTTGTGCACTTTAGTGAACGCTACCCGAGAGCTGGGAACTCAAGCGGGACCTGGACTAGAAGACAGGCACTGGTTAGTCATACGTTGGGGGTTGCTGTGAGGAGATGCCCTGGCGCTTTAACTGCTCGGGGGATTGCCTAGGTAAACAATTTGCTGATATAGAACTGTGGAGGGCCATTGAGTGGTATATGTTCCAACAATGTTGCTGAATTATCTTTTTTTATAAGAAAACTGAATAAAAAAGTTCCACGATATATATATATATATATATATATATATATTTATAATATAAAAAATATTTTAATAAAACGAAATAATGCCGTTAAATGAAATGAATTTAAGATTAAGTTGTTAATGACAAATTCTGTTTGGCTTTCTTTTTCTCTGCAATTTGACAGTCCTTATAGTAGCTTTTTCCTTCTGTAAATATGGCAATAAATTTCTAAATCTCCAGAGAACTGGTAAATACAGGCAGATGCACTTAACTGCTGGTGCGTAACAAAAGTCAGGCGGCAGGAAACTGTGGCACTAATGTAACTCTTGATTAATCTCTAATTACAGTTTTGTCATCTTAGCAGGGAGACAAAACTATATCAGTTCCTAAATAGGCAAAAAGCATTTTGGCACCTAGCAACCAGCCGTTCTTTCATATTAGCTGTAGTATACTCTGTGCTATTACATGGAAGGTGGTTATGGATCACTGCTCTATTATTTATAAAGCAGCATTTACAGAGGCCTTCACAACAGTAGGCAAATTAGCAGCTTAATAGGCTGGGCCTGACTAAAAACATAGATTGGTTTGAAGCTGTAAGTATGAAATTAAATTGTAACAAGAAAATGCAATTGTTTGTACCATACATAGAGTTATTATTATTTTTTTTTTTTGTTAACATTTTTAAAGATATGTAAAGATTTTTTTTTTGGTAATATCAACAACGCGTAACACGGAAAGAATCAGTGCTGCGTTTGTGACACTGACAATGAGATCTTATTGTGCAACAAATTAGAAGATCAGTGTTATTTTCTTTCCTTGCCTAATCTTCTTCATCTCTCCAAGCAGCGGGGCCATTTATAAAATGACCTGACACTTCCACTAGTGCCATGTTGTGTCAGCCTGATTCAAATGTAATGTGGTAAAGAAAAGGATTGTTGTGTTAATAAAAATAGACATTTCCTGGATTAGAATACATGGAACTAATGTCAATTTAGCACACATAAGAGAACCTTAACAGAAAATCGATTTAGACTCCAAGTAAATCAGGGCTTTCTGGGCACACTAGATGAACTACGTCCTTGGCATGTGGTTGCTTAAATACATTGGACGGGACTCTCCCTAAAAGCTCAGCATCCTAAGTCACATATATTGTAGAGACAGCTCTATCCTACACAGCTTCTGGTTTAATTCTGGTGGTGCTCTATTCCAGGACTCAAGTGCCACAAACAGGAAACAATTTTGCATATCCCAGCTTGAGCTCCCACTAATCAATAATTCATTAAACTGCTTGTCATCAGACAGGGATAAACACAATTCCTGAGTCCCGGAGATGTGCACCACTATAGAATATTGGCTAGACGTGAATATGGAATGTGATCTCTGTTGTGTAGTTGGGTTGGCGATTAGATGTTCACCTGACTAGTAGAGCTCCCCTCATTCTCTTGCGCTGGTTTGCATTGAATGCACAGGGTCATGATTGAAAGCTATTGTTTAAAATCAAACTCGGGGTACCATCACAGGTACACTGGGGTAGAGAGAAGATGCCACTGATTCGTCAGCTTCTCCTACAACATAACAAAATTATCCAATCCCTTTCAGTGGGCAGGGATTATTATATGGAACCGATAGTTTTGTGTAGCTGCTAATTTCTATGGTAACTTGAAATAAATTATAAAAGTACCTGAAGATCCCTACGTGCCTTTTCCTTCCTTTTCACTCTTTTCACTGCATGTATACATAAATGCAGTATACATCTCTCCCTTTGCAGTCTATATAAATACATGATCTATTTATCTACATATCCATCCATCTATCTATCTATCTATCTATCTATCTATCTATCTATCTACATATCCATTATCTATCCACCTATCTATCAATCTATCTATCTATCTATCTATCTATCTATCTATCTATCCATTCATTATCTATCCACCTATCTATCTATCTATCCATCCAGAGCCGGCCTTAGGTGTTCTGGCGCCCTGTGCGGACTACTCGTCTGGCGCCCCCCCTCATCCCAAAAAAAGAAAGGAATCAAAACTTGTAACAAAACCCCAATCACTATATACTACGCCAAACATTGATGTGGTGTAGGCCTACCACTTCATTGTCTGGCTTAGTAGTAGGGATGCACCGAAACGAATTCTGGACTGAAACCGAAAGTGCAGCATTTACCTGGCCGAAACCGAATATGAACCCCCCCACACACACCATAACACATAACAAAACAATTAAATAACAATATATATATATGATTAACAGCAATCACATTCTTATCATGCCCGCAGATTCCAGGATGTACTCGTAGACTACTTGGCATGATAGGAGTATGATTGCCCTATGTACCCCGTCTCACTCCATTCTCCCTATCTACCCCCTCCTAACTATCTACCCTCTCCCTCTTTGAAGTTCACTTACCTTTCAGAAGTCCTGCGGTGGGGGTGCAAGGCCTCTGCCTCCCAGCTCTGCCACTGTATGGAACAGTATAGAGTGATGGGAGTTATGATGTACTTTTAGAGCATAATTAGATCATGAAAAATACATTGGAAAGGTTACAGCATAACACCCATCACTCTCACACACTTACCAATCCACACATATACCCAATCCAACACACATTTACACCATTCCACACAATTATACACCAATCCACACATTATACACCAATCACCACACATATACCAATCCACACCATTTATACCCTATGCCCACGCAGTCCAATTCCACACGCATACCAAGCCACACGCATACCAAGCCACACACATATACCAAACCACACATATATACTAATCCACATATATACACCAATCCACTCTCACTGTCACTCTATGCTTTCCTACCTTTCCTCTTTCAGTTTCTTTGCCTCCTCTTCGCTCTTCTTCTTAGTTCTTCTGTCTTCTCTTCTTCCGGGTCAGAGGGCACGGAGACCGGTGGGCGCGGCTTCAGTGCTGTGCGCCGGGATCTGACAGCAAACCCCGGCGCACAGCAGCTGTTGCCGCGGGGATCACAAGGGAGCTGTATCGGAGGTCTGTTAAAGACCTCCGATACTGCTCCCTTGCGAGCCTGCTCCTCCAGCGGCGGACATTACTGTCCGTCTCTGGAGGGGTGCCCCCATACTGGCGGCAGCGGACCCCGCGGCGGCTAGGGGCGTCGGCCGCGCTGCGGGGACCCGCGCTGGGCGAGTGGCCGTCGGACCGCGCTGCGCGGCGGCGGCCCCGCCGGCAGGCGCCCCTGGGGTGGCGCCCTGTGCGGTCGCACAGGTCGCACACCCCAAAGGCCGGCCCTGGGTAATGGATTACAAACTAGATGGTTAAGAGAGTTCTAAACATATATAACTTACACTGAAATTCTGCAAATTCAAGAATCCATGTGGAATAGTGTGTGTGTCTCTCTCTCAGAGATATCTAGCGATATATATACAGTATATGTCTTGTCACCTAAAACATATAAATGTGTGACATTCTAAAAGCCACTAATCCGCACACTTGCCTCTGTTCGGAGCTGTATATGTAATACAATGCATCCTAAAAGGTAGCTTTGCGCATAAAAGTGAATTTCACAAGTATCCCAAAAAGCTTTGTCCTCCTAAAATAAAATGTCCGCAAATCACTAACATTAATAAGGTTGCCAAATTGGTCACGTTTCCCTTTACATGTTGCTGACCACCACCTAGAAAGCACTTCCCTGCCCTCCCTTGCAGGAGATTAAGGGTGATTTGCTTCGGTTGGTACATACATTGCATGTCCTGGAGAGAAGCACTCTATAGGTTTTGGTTAGCAACATGTAAAAATTAGATGTGTTCTGGAAAACATGGCCGACAAGACAACCCTATACACTATACTGTAACACTGCGCGAATTATAGCGAGGTGCAGACACGAAAAACTCTCCCCAACTACCAAAAACTACTGTAACGAGTTAATCCCAAAATGGCTCCCCGGTACAATCATACAGATGTTTTTGTCCTCTTAAATAAGCATCAGTCGCTGAACACCCGGGAACCCTGCTACTAACTTTCCATTTATATAACAAGTTGTTTTTTGTTGATTGTCAGATGATAACATATATAGTTTAGGAACACAGGGAGTGCCCACGGTTTATCAGCTCCGTTTAGGCCGGTGACCATTACAGTCAACCATCTGATAAACAATTGTTCACTCTCTATGACAACTGAACCTACCAAAAACAAGTCCCATGAAACAAAATGTCTTTGCACAAATACAGTGTTGTATACAGAAAAGTAGATCACAAAATCCTGGTTCCTAGTCTGTGTGGCTTTACAGTGTGAGTATTCGTTCATTTAGTGTAAGTAACACCTCACAGTGCACCCTAGAAATCACATTGATTTACCTGTGCAGGAACTCAATTTCCCCCCTTCAGTGTCAGTGAGCCCGTTGGTCATTGGCCACTTGCAGTATATTTTCTGAGTGGGTTTCTGTAGTTGGCAAGTGTCCCGGCTCTGCTTACCTTCATTCTGTATGTAGCCTGTTTGCCATGACTTCAGGTATAAGTTTTCCCTATACTGACTCAATCCATAACGCAGTAGTGTACCTAAGGGGGGGGGCAGTCAGAGTGTTTCCTCACACAGTGTGCAGCCGTCACAATGGTAAGCTGCGGGACCGTGTTAGGGGGCCGTTGGGCCGTATACATGTCTGCGCGGCACTAGTACTGCTTGACTGGCTCCCAGAACAATTCAGACTGTTAAGCGGGCAGAGGTGGCACAGGTAGGCTGCTAAAGGGGCGGAGGTGGCACAGGCAAACTGTTTCACACCTACACAATTTATCAGCCATTGGCCTAAAAGTAATAAGGCTGATTTAAATTCCTAGTCCAGCCCTGCACTTATTAAACAATAGTATATGTAGTTTTATTTTTCACTAATATGAAAATAAGTACCTTTTTATCAACAGGGTAAAAGCATCAGCATTAAACAGATTGGGTCTACAAATTTGGTTTGGATCTATGAGCCAGCCCAAAAAGTTAGTGCCCAGGTTTCTTTTTTCTTCCCTAATCATGTTTTTATTTTCTTGGTGTTTGTCGAGCCTTGCCATACACTAATATACATTAACAGACTCTAACCCCCATACAGTAACAAACACACCCTAACATTGTACGCTCATGTACACACATGTTAACACCATGCAGTAATACACACAAGTCTACCACTATATTCTGACATACACACTCATGCTAATGCCATACCGTAACATAAACACCATACATGCTAGCACCACACTCTTATACACATGCACACACTATACACATAGATAATGACACACTCTAACAGTATGGACACTGACAATGCGGTATACATACTGACTCTTCTGCCATCGTGAATCCGGCACCCTATACTGTCCTGCTGGGGCACGATGAGGCATGTGAGCCCTGATATACAGTGCATAATATGAAAAGCACTAATAAAAGGTCGACTCATAACCTAGGCAACCAAACCGAGGAGGCACATGCCTGACTATCCCTGGGAACTGATCCCGATTCCTAAACTAGCCGCTATCTGATTTACACATGAGCAATATTATCGATTCTTATGTTTGCTTTTCCTAAAATAAACCTAATTTCTGATTGCTTTTCTACATAAATAATTCATGTTATTAAAGAACAAACTACTGATAATCCACACTGATCACGGTTATTCCTTTCTGTTCTGCAGAGGCCAAATGACTGAATTCATTACCTAGAGGAATAGAGGATAAATGAAATGTGAGAAAAGCACTTTCTTTGTATCTCAATTCATTTCTTGGGTTAATTAATGCGATTTTAATGTATTGTGATAGTAGGATGCCACCATCTTGCGCATGGCTTTACCATGAAGAATGAAGCCCATCATTCAGAGGAAACTCTCAGGTAGAAACAGTTATCGATACAGTGTTGTGCATTAGGATACATGTGATACAGCTCAACTTCTATCTTTCTTCAAGTTCCCCGTAAAGAACAAAAGTCACTGGCCAGCAACTTATTTTTTTTTAAATTTAAATCAGCTTTTATAAATTTTAATCAAAGTTATTTTAATGAAATGCTTTTGGAGGAAAATCTATCTAACGATAGTTTTCCATTTAAGATGCATTATAGTTTAAAGGTTACTAAGCATGAAATTGAGCTTAGTTTTGTATGAGGCTGCATATTCATACAATATACACTTTTTGGTAAACTCGTTCAATAAATCCAAGCAGACATAACATGCACTTTTTCATAGTAAAAATGATATAAAATAAAAAAGTTCAGGAAAACTTTGTTGTTCTGCAAAGCTATGTACAAACAACGTACACAATACCTTAAATGCTAGGTTTAATGAAAGCGAAACCTTATATGAGCAGCTTACAAACCTCAGGATGTCTTTGCACATAGCTTGAAGTTCCCTCCCTTAAGGAGCAAAATGGTAGTAGGCCTTAAATGAGACTCAGTTTGGGAATATTTTAATGAAGTTCGTTTAACCCCTTCACGTCTGGTGACGTACCAGGTACGTCATGCCCAAGTGGGCTCATTTGTTCTGTGAGGTATTATTCTGGTTGCAAATATTAAATATTATAACTACCAGCAACAATGAGTCTTTAAATTTTAAAATTGTGATTTAAATCTATCTTACTGACTAGTGATTTAAATAATGATTAAAATCACATCCATCCTAACAGAAAACAATCTGCCGTAATGCAAAGATCTGCCATCATTGAGGATGCATTAAACACAAATAGCATGTTTTCAATATTACATTTAGTATAAAGGTCAGCAATAAAGCAACCGAAAGGAACATAGAGGTAATCCACACGTGTATAGACTAGGCGAAGGAGTAAGCGCTTTGTAGGACTGCGTAGTCAATGGGTGTCCATATCTTGATAGATAGACAGTGACGTTAATCAAATGAACTTGTTATCCTAACTGGACATCTCAAAATGTTAATATGTAATATCCTGCAAACCGGGACACCACAGACTCTTGCCAGCATTCGCTACAAAACGAGATAGAATACATTTCAATAAAACGCACTGGGTATTTATTTAGCTACACTTTGGCCTCACTTAATGGAAGCTACTGAGAAAGGTACAGGACACCAGCTATATGGTATTTATAGTAAATAGAAAACAGATTGTGTAACAAACCTAAACCTGCATGTAATAAAATACTCTTTATGTTAAAAAAAAACAGAGAAATACAGCTACAAATGAAACAAATTAGCAGTGTCTGTGAGTTTATTCACAGATTATATACAGAACTAAATATTGCTTGTTTATATATTATAAATATATATGAGAAGTAAATATACATCTAGACATCATAGACAACATAATAAATAAACCTTTGTTACTCAAATATTTTTTTTCTTGTACGGTTAACTTAGTAAATCCTGAAATTGAAAAGGATATGTCACTAAATAAAATGAAACGGTAAATGACATAACAAGTATACGACTTTCCTGTAATCATTTTATCATATGTGCAGACTACTTTGTCAGAGAGACTTTCCTTCCCCAGATCAGGCTGCTCCTTGTGACAATCTTTGTGGTTTTCTCAAGCACGTGGGATGACTTTAGGTAAGTCAGATCAAATGTCAGAAGTCTGGCTCATAGTCAGACATCTCTTTAATAAAAACAAGAAAGTAAGTCAGAGATTAGTGATCTGTCCGAGATACTGAGCCATGTGAGGGGTAAAAGAACATTATCAAGGACATTACGATCCATTTCTCCTTGAGCAGAAAAGTGTAGGTTGGCATTGACAAAAACCTGTTTTTTATCTGTTTTTTTTTTTTAATAAACTTCCTTTATCTGCCACCCTGAAGGTAGATATTGTTATCAGTCATGTGACAGTCTGGATGACTGTCCCCGCTAAACACCACACTGAGCGGATTCTTTATGGCAATGCTAATTAAGTCTGCATAGACGTCATAGTGATGTGATATTTGGATGACTGTCCCTGCTAAACACCACACTGTTAAGTCTGTTTCTCCATAGACTTTCACTAGTCAGAGTGTTCGGCTGAGTGATTAAGAGCGAGCCATTCTACTCTTTACCACGGGCAGTTTGATAAGGAGTCAGGACATAAAAATGGTGAATATGCAGTATATTATTCATATTCTTGAAAATGTTTAATTGGGATATCAGTGATTGTAGGAGTTCTCCTTTGGTATTTGACTAACTCACTCAAAGTACTGTAAGTTTTAAATAGGAATTTGTAACGCAAGAAAACTAACTGCACAGTGAATGGTAATTGCTACAAGCTCCGGAGTACATTTCAGCACAATAAGCAATCAATGTGAGCAAGAAGCAGTGAATTTTCAAGCACATTCACAATGCGCGTTATTAAAAATGTACACCAGCGGGAAGGCAAGTTTAAGGCTGTGACCTCTCCTTTTCATATCTATAAGAAATCGAGATCATTTCTGAGCGATGGCAGCTTTTAAGGGTACATATCACCTGCCAGAAAGTACAGAGAAAGTACACAGAACTGAAGAGCTGCTCGTATTCCGATGAGTGTAATAATCATATAATCAATGAATCAGGTATTGTCCTATTTCAGTAAAGATTATCAACGTAAAATTAAGAAAATAGTAAAATCTTTGAAAAGCGTTAGATATTTTGTTTCGATTATTATCTAATGAATAATTGAATGTGTGTGTGAATAACGTCAGTAAGAGGTGTTTATTACATCATGTAATCCGAGGAAGAAGCTGGTCCAAAAGGTAGACCTCAAATTCTTTTTTTTTCTTCTGTCTTTGGGGGTATGATTTATACTCCATCTGTCACATAGTGAGAATTCCTCTTAAAGCTCAGTTTATTAAGTGTTGTTTTGCAGAGACGACGCATTATTTTTTAATAAGGGTGTATATTTCAGAAGTGTTCTGTAACCAGTTCAGTCAGAATCGAGGTTCAAGCGGACGTAAACCGAGCTGTAAGCTCTGCAATGCTCCGAAGGGCCGGAGACCGTGCTTTGAAACAGACTTCTTTTGTTTTGGTTTTTGAAGTGAATTCTAGTTGTAAATGAGACTTCACTTCTTAGACTTCACTGAGATTTCCTTTGTTTGTGTTCACAAGGTCTGTGATGGATTTAGGAGGGAGAGGCTCCCGTCGGAGGGCCTCTTGAGCAGTGTGTTATTAACCTGAACCCTTGAGAGAGGCAATTGGTCTGCCTGGCATCGCTAGTCATTCCGTTCAGTAAACCATACTGTCTGGCCCGGGGCAAGGAAGCAGAGGTCAGACGGAAGAGGTTGTGTCTGAGAGGCAGCCTGATGCCAATTATTTGCAATATGACTGCAGAGAGACCCCAGTAAAGATTTTACAAACACCGCCAGCACGCGTGTGTCGTCTTCAAAGAGTAAATCTAGGTCTGTCGGAAACCCTTCCAACCACCGGAGGCGCATCGTCTCATCTACAATCAGGAGTCTGTGTTAAGCATATCATATGTACGCAAGTAAAAACCACAAACTAAGTCACCCCAACCAAATCAGAACAAACGATCAAGCGGCTACTCCAGAGCGGTGGCGATGGTGTTCGAAACGGGTATGAACTATCTGTATGACACACAGCCATGTAAAAGTGCACTCATTACTTCCCGCACTAATGGCCAAAGCTTGTCAGATTTCATTTACAAAGGGCTTTGACAATTAACCCAGTGGCTGTAAATGTTATTGGTTTGAAATAAATGCTTTGTTAATTTCTAAATAAAAAGTGTGCTTAGAAGATTCCATGTTCTCTGGAACGCAGCAAAACTCCTGTTTTTTAAACCTGCCCCGTTTGCTCGAGCGGTTTCCTTTCGCCACGCATCTAAAAATAAAAGTCACACAGCCATTACAGCGCCGGTGACTATTTTTGGTCGACATAAAAGCTTAATTTCAGCTGGAACGTCATGGACTGAATTGAAACTTGAATACTCGCCTAATTATGTGCTAGAGATAAAAATATTTCCTATTGTTCTCAATCATTCCTAAAATAAAAGTATTTCAATGACAATAGTTTGATTATCACTACAAAAAAAAAGATAACTGATACGTCTAAATCAGTCATATTGAAAGAAAAATATGACAGAAGGAAAAACACAATGCTAAAGAACATACAGCTTGAGAACAATCAGAAGAGGAAGATTAATGAGGAAGATGAGAATGAACAGACAAATGTCCAAAGTAAACATGAGAGATGTGAAATAAAGGAGTGTGAGAAAAAAGGGGGTAGTCCTAGGAAAAAAAATAATGTATTAACTCAGGGATCAACAAACCTCGGGTGCCAGGTTGCCATGGCGACTAGAAACGACCTCCTGGAGCCCATGGTTTTGCAGGACAAGGGGGTAACGTCCAATTTGTGACCCCACTGGGCGATACGAACTGCACATCCTTGCGCTAAACCCTGAATATAGGCCGCACCCCCACTTTAAAAAGGGGGGGTGCAGCCTATATTTGGGCCAACACGGTATAAATTTGATGGAAATTGGTGGACTGGATGATCATGAAAAAGAAGTTAAAGCAAATAGCCAGTGACAGAAAAGGAGCTACAACATAAATACCCTTTGACATCTAAATTGTTATAGAGAAGCTGCCTCTCCAGCTTCCCCCAGTTGAATTTAGCAGCACAGCTGAACAGTGACTGTGTCAGGTTATAAAATCTAAAACTACCAAGCTAGCCAAAATATACTTTTTTAGCCCTACCCCCTTGGAAATGGGGTAGACTAGGAACAAACAATATGTAGCAGAAGAACCACTTCAAAGCTTCCTCTGATAAACTCTGCCATCACTAGTTAGTCTCAGAACATGAGTCAATGCAAAAAAGGAAATGAATCATTGGCTGCGTCACCACTGGAGGTGGTTATAACCGAGAATAACATTATTCTTGGTGATCTCCTCCTGGTTGCATTGTTCTGCTTTTCCTTTTATACCACCTACTAATAATATTCTACTGCAACACACTGCTCTGTACAACCCTTATATTAACTGGATATCACAAATCAATAAAGGATCATTCTGTGTTTAAAAGTGATTTGTCATAATTCTGTAAAGCTGACATGAGTATCTAGTTTATAATCCAACATCACTTGTTTGCAGCATCTGCAAGAGGTAAACATGGTAGACTGGCAATAAGTATAATAACAAACATGTGGAATAGAAGACATGCACCATTGTAGTTCTGTCATGCATGCTTACACATAATTATTACCAACTGACCCTAAAAACTATCTTGCTTAACCCACACACTGGGTTTCACATAAACCTTGGACTAATCAACTTTTCCAAAGAACTGTTCCATTGAAGAGACCTCTTAGACCTTTTGTGGGTGATTTATTATTATCCAAATTATTGATGAAAGCTGAACCCACAAAAATGAATTTTATTTTCCTACTAAATCAGGATCATAAAGATCTAAAACAACCACATGAGACCACCATATGGTAATGTGCACTACGGTACATTACATTTGTCACAAATACATTTTCTTAATTTTCTTATAATACTTTTGGTAAGTAAGAGGTATGAGATGTATGAATGGCACAGAGTTGATGGGGTAAATCGAATTGGCTTCAAATATCTCCCGAATAACACATGAGGGCACCACACGTATTGTGGTGTTGTTTGACAGTGCCATGCAAAAGTAATTTTTCCTCTTTTGTTGCATCACAACCTGGAATTAAAATTGTTTATTATTTGGATTTCATGTACTGGAAAATAATTCAAATTGGTGAAGTAAAAGGAAGAAATAACTTAAAAAAAATAAAATCTAAAACATAAGAAATGGAAAAGTGGTGCATGCATATTTATATATATATATATAAGATCTGTTGCAACCAATTACCTCCAGAAGTCACGAAATTAGTTAAATAAAGGACTCCTGTGTGCAAAGTGTCACATGATCTCAGTATATACCGTGTTTCCCCGAAAGTAAGACAGTGTCTTACTTTCTTTTTATCCCTAAAAGCCCCACTATGTCTTACTTTCGGGGTATGTCTTATATTGGGAAAAAATCCACACACACATACCAAACCACACATATACCAAACCACATATATACCAAACCACACATATACCAAACCACACATACACCAAACCACACATATATACTAATCCACACATATATACTAATGCACACACATACCAATCCACTCTCACTTAATGCTTTCCTACCTTTCCTTTCTTCTTTCAGCTTCTTTTCCTCTTCTTCTGTTCTTCTGTCTTCTCTTCTTCCGGGTCAGAGGGCAGCGGTGGGCGCGGCTTCAGTGCTGTGCGCCGGGATCTGACAACAGACCCCGGCGCACAGCAGCTGTTGCCGTGCGGATCGCAAGGGAGCAGTATCGGAGGTCTTTAACAGACCTCCGGCTCCCTTGAGTGAGCCGGAGGTCTGTTAAAGACCTCTGATACCGCTCCCTTGCGATCCGCACGATCGCATGGGAGCGGTATCGGAGGTCTTTGCCGGCACCCGGCACCCCTCCAGAGACGGACAGCAATGTCCGCCGCTGGAGGAGCAGGCTCCTCCAGCGGCGGAACATTACTGTCCGTCTCTGGAGGGGTGCCGGGTGCCGGCAAATTGGCACCTCCGTGATGAGCGGCACCCGGTGCGGACCGCCCCCCGCTAGGTACGCTACTGAGCTGCAGAGAATCCGTGTTTCCCCGAAAGTAAGACATATGTCTTACTTTCGGGGTACGGCTTATATTAGCTGACCCCTCTGAAACTCCCGATACGTCTTACAATCGGGGGTGTCTTACTTTCGGGGAAACACGGTATATGTTCAGGCCAATGCTTTTGTCCAAATGGAGTAAAATTAGCTACCAATAGCATATTTTATCTGCACACATGCTAAACAAAAATAAAATACAAATACAGTATTAATAGAAACCTTCTCGTATTAAGTCAAGGACATGTTAACTGTACAACATAAAGCAGGAAGCAGGAGATCCTTTGGCGTGCGAAAAATTGCTTCTTTATTACAAAATTATAATTCGCACCATAGCATACAACAGCAGCGGTACCCCTCCTGAAAGAAAACATAAGGATATACTCGTTAAATGTTCATTATTTCCCTGTTCTGGATGGTATCTCCTGCTTCACATCTTTTGTGTTGTAAATTGTTGTACCTTAAAATGGTCCCATTATATGTTTTGAAGTTATGCAGTATCTATGAATAACATATTTGACTTACATTAATTTCAACCTAAATGCGCAGTTTAGTCCACTTGTTAATATTTTGACCTTTGGAGATCATTACTCACCAGATCTTGTTAAGGTGTTCATAGAGATATCCCAGAGGGCCTTGAAGGATTTCATGGATATGCTGGGATATGAAGATAAAAGCTTTAAAAAGAAACAAAATAAATCGTAATATATTCTTGTGTGTCGAAACGGTTTCTGTAAAGCATACACAAGGACAGTATTTCTTAAAGGTACAACACAAACAAAATGAAAATAATGCCTGCTTCCCCTGTACATCTGGTACTGCAATGTTCTTCTTGCCCTATGCAAATAATTACTGCCAACTTGGTAAACATCAAACTTGACAGAATTGGTTTAGGAACCGAATTTATGACTGAAAACATGACACAACCTTTCCATTTCCCTCTTACAGGTGATGTTCATTCCAAGTAAACAACATCCCTTCATTACATCACCCCTACAATCCTGGAGCTGCTACTGACGGATATGAGTGGATAGCATGTGTACATTGTTGACAATATATAAAAAACAAACAAAAAAATAATAAGAATGCTCTACAGAAAAACTTAAATCTGTTCCTCTTGTAGAAACATGTATAGACAATTCTAGGAGAAATTGGCTCTGGATATTAATGAATTAATGAATGAATACTTATTATTAAGAATATTTGCAGTGGATAGAATTCCATCTCAACGTTATTTACATTTAGGCACGGATTTACTCATTTTTTAATAATCATAATGTTGGAGGGGGCACTAAACTGTTATAAAATATAAGCTCTGTGGTTATTTTCCGTTCCATTGTACCGTGAAATACGCTGTTGTGGTGTTAGTGACTGTTTTGTGTAGGGAATGAAATGTCTCTGAATTATTAATAATGTAAGGATTTGCCTGTGTTTACTGTGCACTGGCAGAACGGAGCCTTGCAGACTTCTCCCGCAGACAGCTGGAAGCTGAACGCTGGCAGCAGATACTTTGTGAAACAATTCTACATTCACGCTGCCCCCCAAATGTTATTAATAGAAGCGTCACAGTTCAAATCATTTTCAGTACTGAGAAGCAGTTGATATAAAGCTGTAGTTGCTATGGTGTCAGGATCTATCTATATGTAAAGGATTATTTAATATGCTTCCATTAAGGAACATGTAATGATGGGAACAGTGTAACATGGCAATTTAGCTCTGACATACAAATTAATAAAGCTCCTACTGAAACCCTTTGATATAATCTTGTACCCAACACAGAGAAGAGATTAACCTGTGCTTCTTAAAGACCAGCAGCAGTATAAATCCAAGAGACTTGATGCAGAATGTAAAACCTAATTGTAGACATGTCCACTTAAACATGTGCAAGTCCATTTCGTCAATACATTTTGGCTGTTTAGTAGCCAAAGATACTCTCCTAGAATGTCTTAAACATTAAGAAGGTCTTTACCATTCTATTTAGAAGAAGATATGGTACAAATGTAGCAAAGAGCCACTTGAGCTCCATCTCATTGCATGCAAATATTACCTGACCCTATTTTACACCTGGTAGTAATGTGTTAAGTCAACTTTGTTCTAGAATACTGAATGTTTTGGAGAATAGTTACTTGAAGACACCATCCTCTCTCTTAAATGGAAGACACCCCACCCTCGAGGACAGGTTTCTGTATCATTAGCTGACTCATTTTCTTTAGAATGTCCAGTGGTATTTAGAGACTGATCTCAGAATTTCACCTAAGAACAGGAAAAGGATTGATACTTAGGAGCAGGAAACATCTTTTACACCTTAGTACAGATCATCTTTGCCTTGCCCCACTTGAACCCAAATGCTTTAGAGAGGTGTTAGAATTGTATGGGGTGGAGGAAGCCACAAAGGGAGTTCCTTCCTGGCAGGAACTGGATAGAAGTGGGTAGAGTTCCGAGCTACATATGAATGCCAACGTGTCCAATAATCAGCTGTCGGAATCAGAGCGTATGGGGGGGGATCTGGATAGTTGCCAGTGCTTCTAGCGTGCCAACCTGGCAGGTTAATATGCCAGATAAATGAATTGGGGGGCTTGGCTGTTCAGTTTAGTGTTCCACACAAACAATGATTCTGCAGCTACAGAGAGATAGAGAGGATTCATTTTAAATAGCTACTCTTTAAACGTTAATGAAAAATGCTGCTTTTAAATGCAACCGTTATACTTCCCACTTAGTCCTCGGCAGACATTTCACTGAGCTGCTCACATAAGGAATAGAATGTCCTATAATCCAGTACACATTTGTAACACAACAAGAAGTAAGACACATTCATGCCTACTTTACATCCTGTAAATTTTGTCTAGTTCAAAATGAAAAGCGGAGGGTATTTTGAGTTGGATTCCAGAGAAATGTTATTTGAGCCATTCTGTTTCGGTCCACATAGCCCTTTGTCATGCAGTCTTCAGTTTCAGAAAAATCTAGATTTTAGACAAACCATTGATTCAAGCCAAATGTAACACAATTCCCAGATATGTGGTCTACTAAACACAACATTACACATATGTGAAGCAGAGATGCAGGTATTGAATACCCTAGTAATAAGGATCCATAATGCAAAAGTCTCCATGTGAGCTGAAAATCTTCCTACACACCTTGACGTGTGTCAAGAACCTCAGCATTAGAACAACCTTGAACATGGGGGGTTGATCACCTTTCCATGACACCGCCAGAAGCCTCTGCAGTCTGTCATCCTTGTACAGTACTGACACACTTGTGCCAGGTCTTACTGTATATTCGAGGTCATCTTATAATCCAACCTCAAATAGAGGTCTGACTACAAGACCAGATCCGCCGCAGCACTGCAGGGGACCTGGATCCTCCTCTCTGGCAGCCAATGAACGTCTGCACGATGCATGTAGAGGTTTTCTGCGCACATCGCGCAGACATTCAACGGCTGCCCCCACTGGACACCAGGGAGTCTGATGCATCGGTAAGTCTAGGGGGTAGAGTGGCATATCAGGGGGCAGAGTGGCATATAGGGGGGGTATAAGGCATAAGTGGGGGGTAGTACAGCTTGGGGTGCAGGTTTGCAAATAAAAGCGAATAAAAACAAGAAATGCATTTTTCTCAATCATAGTTTTTTATTAAATATTGAAAAATAGTTAACATGTGAATTAATATTTATTAGTAAAACTTTTTTTTTTTCATAGTGTAGTCTATTGAAATTGTGATTGGTCATCACTGCATGAACCCTAAAAAAGTAATTCTTGAGTGCCAGGAATGTGGATAGTGATTGGCATGTACCTACCTGGTGGGACGAGTAGAAAGGGGTATTTTTTGGTAGTTTTTTTTTTTAATCTATAACCCTTCATCCCAAAGGGTGGGGGTGGAGGGATGGAGTGGGACAAGGGATGGTGTCGGTACTCCTCCAAAAGGCCTTTTTGACTTTTTTAATTTCTTCCCTTACCCCAATGGGCAGGAGGCTAGGGGTAAGGATGTCTCCTTATATTTTTAACCACTCACTCCACCAGGAATAGAATTGATGGTGAGGAATGGCTTGGAGTTTGTACCCCCATTGAGTACCTTAAGCAGGGGATGGAGGTGAGGAGGTATATTTAGGCAATATACTCCCTAGGATTATTAAATCACCCCCGCCCCATCATGCCAATTCAACTGAGAACAGACCTGGCACATTGAGACATGTCAGAACACTTACAAAAAAATAACCGTGATTGTTTCCCTCCAGTGCAGACGGTGCCCTTTGTCCCCCCTGTTGTTCGTCCCATCATTAGAGCCCTTTCTGGAGGCTCTAATAACCAAACAAATTTCACCCTGCTTCTTAATGCACTGATCGTGGACCGGCAGGTGGATGTCTCTGTAAGTTACCTGGCTGGATGGAGTTAATGTTAATGTTCTCCTGATCCATATACCCAAGGGTTTTTTGCCTCCTTTAGGTCTGCCATAATCAAAATTTGTTTGGGGTAATACAAGCCAACGGCAGAGGCTCTCCCAGCTCACCTAGACAAAGTCCATGGGAAGACTAGCTTTACCAGATACTAGCAGGCTACTCGTTTGTTAAGGGTCATTGAGTGGAACATGATGGATCAAAATGCTAAGCCGTGGGTCACACTGGAACTGGGTGAGCTGATTGGAGAGATATAGCACGGTTTTTGGGGCATCAGCGCCAAGTCTCATTTCGGGACAGCATTACATCCTTTAATCTCTGCTACCCTGGAGGTTTAGAGATCTATATGGAAGCGCTTATTACTCTCTACCACGTCCTTGCCGATGCTGCCTATTCTAACGGGAGCACTTCTGCTGATGAGTACCCCTACCTGGCTGGAGCACTTTATTTATTACCAGCTTACACAATAAATTTCTTCTCCCCCAATGCAAAACAATATCCACAAGGAGCTGATTGACTTTGAGAACTTATGCATTCAGGTACATTCCCCCGAAAAAAGCTGTCTCTGTTGACCACGACGCTCACTCCAAGACCTTCGTTCTGCGGGAAATGGGAGACCGCATGCAGCACACAACTCACGGTCATAGACTGGGAGAAAATTTTAATTCTCACACATCAGCTCAAAGGCTGCTAGAATACAAGAGCTTTTGACGCACATGGTATTAAACACCGCAAAAAACGCACCTTATTTTTCCAAAAAATACTGATACGTGTTGGAGTTGTAGTGGGGCTGTGGGTTCCATGCTGCACCTGTGGTGGGAATGCCCCCCGATACAAACATACTAGAGGGCTATTCATCGGGTCATTTCACAGCTCTCTGACTCCTTCCAAACCTTTCAGGTAATCAATATGTTGTTACATCACACCACACTTCCCATATCGCACTACAAGAAATCTATTGTCAGACATTTTCTTGATGCTGCTAGATGTCCTATACTGGAATTGGAACTTATGAACTGTTGAAAGTCGCCCAACCTTGAGGGATGAGATTTGTAGGGAGAAGGAGGTCAGGCGAATGGAGTACATCTCAGCTACTTCCGCGAGAAGTAGGGAGGCATACACAGCTACTTGGTTCCACTGGTTGTCATATGTGTCCAATAGCACTTGATGGGCTGAGGCACACGTGGGTGCCAGGTTGGGTATTTCAAGCACACCCAGGGTGCTTTGAGGGGTGTGCAGGATCGCCCCTTGGAGTGATGTAGTGGAATATGTTGAGCGGAGAGGTGACATATGCAGATGCTGTTGTGCATGTATCCTTTATCCCACCCCATCCATTTTTTCCTTTCTGTACCCTTTACCTTCTCTAAAAAAACAAATAAACTTTGGATTTTGAAATTGCTATACAGGAGGAGGAATTGGCTCAATAAACTCCTTCCAAGAAAGGCAAGTTGAATACTCACCCTTAGAACCCTCTTTCTCTTTGGGTTGACTTGTACATAATTACTATGATGGGTATCCTATTGAGGATTGATCAAAGTATCTTGGTTGTGGTGTTTTTTTGGATAAAGCATTTATATCATGTGATTTTTACAGCAGCTGGGACATCTCCTTGCCACTCCACAGGAGATAAATCTCTTTATAGACATCCTGGAGTCCATCCAGACTACTGCCGATCGATTGCATGCACTCAGCGAGAGTGCTGGTACCCTGCTACACAAGGAATGCCCAACCATGCATTCTATTCCGGTAGGTGTCACTGCTGACACCCACAGAAAGGTCACTGCTGGGATCTCCGATTGCCCCACCTGCTGGCTGATTGCGTGCATCACGATCAGCAATGAGTGCAAGGCCACGGAGCCTTGCTTGCCATCCCAGTGTGATCAGTGGAGGGGAGATCGGAAGGAGGAGAGTGAAAAACACAAAGGGAAAAAAGTAAAAAAAAAAAAAAGGTTTATTTTTAGACCAAATAAAATTAAAATATAATACATTAAAAAAAGAACTCTACTGTTTCTACGTTTTCAAACAAAAGTCCTATCATATAGATTAAAAAAGTAACATCATTATTTAAATGACTGGAGGGTATAAATAATGCATTTACAGACAAATCTGGGCATTACTAACCCTTTAAAAATAAAACTTACTCTTACCTGAAAAAAGCCAGTGCAAGACAGGCATAGGGCAAGGGGAACAGCTATACAAGAAGGTGACAAATCCATAGTTCACTAAGGAAACCTGGTCGCAAAATTCAGAGCTGTTGAACAGAATGGAAGAATAAATGCATATAAGACTATGAGATGAAAATAGATATAAATTCACCAGCTATGTGTAAGTGCTATTCCAAAACTGTACAGCATGTATCTTTTTTACTATCCAGACTTCTTGCATTGTTTGCACTATTTTGTGCCACACATTCTAAAGTTCCAGTGACCAATATTATATGCACCATTCCTAACTGGTTCATATACGAATATTCTAAAATATGTACCCTGGAGCATCTGCTTTCAATGTTACACGGAGTTAAACTGGACAACTTGATGTTTTTGACAAATAATATCAATAGACTCTATTGTCTGTGTCCCAGAATATCAGAGGGTCATCTGGAGCAATATGTGATTTAAGACCCAGCCAAGAAAGGATGCCTTTGTTCATTAAAAAACAAAGTGCCCATTAAAGAACTGCACATGTGCCATATGAGCTAGGCTGTCAGATAACTGATTATTTGTAAGCTAATGATGCTCTATTTGTGGTTGTGACCATCAAACAAAACTTAAAAATGTACTGTAAAAAATTGCTATTGTCACTACGGAGTCTTGACATTCGTAATCTATTTTGTTAGTGTGACTCTCTATCTCAAGTATTTCCAATTTGTCCTCTGAAGACAATTCACAATGTAATGGATTGACTTACTGGTAATCACTAGGAAGACACCTAGCGTGTTTCACTGACCTATGAAAACTTGAAAAATAAAATCTGAAGGAGCGTTTGCCCTTCTGAAGACTTTTGGTCATTCCTATACACAGAAAGAGGTCATTTTAAAGTAAGGAAATAAATGTGACTTCTCTGTTCTTGGCTACTCAGTTCTCCACAACAGCTTTGAAAATGATGCACGCTATCATCAGCTTTGCTCTCTTGACATTATAAAAATTGCATTCATAAAAGGAGCGATGGCAAAAAAAAAACTTAATTAATTTAACACATTTTCCTTCAATCAAAATAAAACAGCATGATTTTGACTGGCGTGTCTTTAGAGACTAATTCCTTTAATGCTGATTACGCTAACATTGATTTCGACGCATTCATCTGTTATTCACAAGCGAGATATGAGTGTCTCTTTAGATAAGCAACACATAGAACGCCTGTGCGAGGAAACAGAAATGATACTTCTCTCCAGCCCTTCATTAGGAAGCAATGGAAAATAATTACCTGACAGTAAATGAGCAAACTGTACATTTCTAAACATCTGAAACAGAACGGAGCTTATGCTTTGAGATATTATATTGTGGTATTTCCAGCAACATATTTCAGAGTGCCGGAAAACGACTAAACAAAGCATACAATTAATTACGTTCTAGAAATGTGCATTAAATTTAAAATAGGGTTAGAAAGTATTGCAGGGAAGGAAAATATCTCAGTCTGTCTCCAGGCTTTTGATTTTAGATGAAGCCTAATGCGTTTCTGAACGCCCCTGTGCAAATATAAATAAACAATATGCAAAATATAAGCTGCCTCAATGATTCACATCTAGAATAACAGCACAGTAATTAAGTATGATTAAGGAATACAATGCCTCACTAATTAATCCCAAAAACCTGAGATGTGCTTCAACTCAAAGGTTTAATTTATACATATTATAGTATATAAGAGTAAATCAATTCACAATATATATTTAATACCAAATGCATGCAATTCATTAAAATTATAATACATCACATACGATTCATTCATTAGTCGAGGATCAACTTGTATACATATTCATTACTAATTAATTCATTAGTGGGGGGAAAAGTGTTCACGGTTTTCAAATTCAAAAGAGCTTAATCATTTAAGTGCTGTGTGAACTGTTACTTTGTATTTCTTGGTATTGGAGGGCATACTTTCAGAGCAGGAGCCAATGTCGTAGATATATATGAAATATTATTATTTAATGGGGAGGCTTTCTATGCCATATAGCAGGGATCAGACAATTTTATTACTGTTAGGAACCACTTTTTCACTGCCTGAACCATGGCTTTTTCATACCTGTGGTATATAAATCTTCTACCACTAGTGGCCGCCCTCCACCCTCTGGAGCACTCTAACTCAATTACTAGGATCAGGTGTGCCTTGTTACCTGGGTTGAGGCCTAGTCAATACATCATCCCTTTATGAACCGGCCCTGCCCTTGAGTCGGGGCCTTTGTATTGAAGTCTGTGGACCTTTCTGCTGTGGCGCTTGCACCTGTACCGTTCCTGGTTACCGGCTCCGTGCCTTTCCAAGCGGGCTCCGCGCCCTTCCATGCGGGCTCCGCGCCCTTCCATGCGGGCTCCGCGCCCTTCCAAGCGGGCTCCGCACCCTTCCAAGTGGGCTCCGCGCCTTTCGCGCCCTTCCAAGCGGACTCTGTGCCTTTCGCGCCCTTCCAAGCGGGCTCCCTGCCAAGACTTATTACCGGTATTTATTCATCCTGCCATACGTCCGGTTTCTTGCTTACCCTTATTTGCTTGTCCTGTCATATACATTCATACTGCATTACCTAGAATTCTGCTTGTGGTGTCGGTTTATATAATCATGCATCGTGGGTTACAGACCGAACCCCAAGTATCCCCTGCACATGGGCTCCTACCCGACCTGATTACCCGAGTCCTGACATTTAGACTGTCCCCCCCCCAAATGACTTCATAAAGTGTTTAAAGCCCACTATTACCATGAAAGCATGAAGGACAGGAGGAGATGTTAACTAATACTGAATGTCACCTAGCATAGAAATGATTGTGTTGGAGTAGAGACTGCCAATGTAAGATGGCAGAATTTTAAACACCTGAAGAAAATCTGTTCCTGGGGATGGCGGGCGGTAATTCCGGACACAGTCAGACTCCAGTTATTGCTCCTCCTGCGTCGGTGATGCCACAGGGAGAAGAAAAAAATCTCTTCTCCTGGGAATGTTGATGGAAATACATCTAAGCATATAGAGTATCTTTCAATAAGACTCCTTCAAGAAAACAAAGATGTTTACAACCATATCACCTAAGAATTTGTAAACAAGAGTAACATAGAACCAAGAATGCATTAAATAAATATATATTTGTGTGTATAGTTCCATATCACACATAAATGTACTCTTAAGTGCAGAAAAGTACCAATCATCTCATTAAAAGATGTTCTTGCAGTTGTGTCGAAAAACAGACACTCTAAGAAACGTCTAAGAAATGTTCAGATTATAATGAATGGATTTTCTTACATGGTACAGTGTACACTATCATTGCTTGAATGCATGGGTCAAGGTAAAGCACCTGCTGGTGAAATAGTAAAACAGACATATTAATTATTGTTTCATATAGAGCCATCAAATTCCATAGCGCTGTAGAATGGGTAGACAGGACATAAAAGCAATTTGACTTACAGAGACAACAGGTGAGGAGGACCCTGCTCAAGGGTTTACAATCTAGAGGGATTTAGGGTGTATTACACAATAGGTAAAAGTGTTGCCGTTAGGGATGGACCAGCCACACTAGTAAAAGTATTGCAGGAGATGGACTAGGAAAGGTGAGCTAAAGGAATATGGGGGCGTTAATGTGCAATGCTGTAAGCGTCCTTAAAGAAGTGGGTCTTGAGGGATTTTTTGATGGTCCAAAGGCATAGAGAAAGACTGGGGAGGGCATTCCAGAGGATAGGGGCAGACCTTGAGAAATCTTGTAAGCGAGCATGAGAGCTACAAATCAAACGAGAGGATAGAAGGAGATCATTGGATGAGCGGAGAGACCGGTGTGGAGTGTATTTAGAGATGAGTGAGGAGATGTAAGTAGGGGAACCGCTGTGAAGGGCTTTGAAAGTAAGAGTTAGGATTTTGAAATGACTCCATGACTGAGCAAGAGCATAATCATGACCCAGAACCCTCTCAGAACACTCACTGATCGGTTGCTGGAGGGGATGATGCTGCCCCAAAATAAGTTTCTTGTACTTGAGATTTCATGTTTAAAGTAATTTCTCTGCAAATGGCAAATCGACAATACCACTTCACAACCTGAGTTAACCAAACTCAACTCCACAGCTTTACTTTCTGAATGTGAAAAACCAAAAGTACAGAAGCACATGGCAGCCATCGGTTATGAGCACCCATTATTTTTATATTAAGCATTTGGGACTCAGCCACAAATGAACAATACAGCCTCATCTGTATGCAACCAAGTATGTCACAATTACGTTTTCCGCACAGGATGGGTGACATTCACAACTGTTCTTTAGCAATTACAACTGCATGTTAATAGATTCAACACTTATCAGCAACCTAAGCTGTCTGACAACAATAGAAAATAAAACGATGAGCAAAAATAAACTCAATAGAAAATCAACAACAATAGCGCACAGCTGCAAAAAATCTTCCAAGCTTTGGAGTGAAACAATGACATGTATTTTATGTAACAGGGATCGTGAATGAGAGTGTGAGAGAGTGAGAGAGTGAGCAAGTGACAGTGTGAATGAGAGTGTTAGAGAGTGAGCTAGTGAGAGTGTCAGAGCAACGAAAGCAAAAACAGTGGGTTTGACCCCCCCAATAGGGTCATCCAATATTTAGGCTTTTTCTTTTCCTCTTTCATCCAAAGTTTGGGATGTTGTCTTATTATCAGGGTTGTCTTATAATCTAGCAAATAAATTTAGCTATTTAATGTTTTGTGCCCTGATGTCCCTTTCTTAACTTATTCAGAGGTCCTTTTCACAGTTAATATTTATTCATTATTACAGGGCTCAACATGCGCCAGGTCGCCATAGCGACTGAGAATTTTGTCAGAGGCGTCCAAAATGGGGCCCACCAGACTGGCCCTGCTCACGGCGCAGCACGGTGTGTAAGCCGGCCGCCTTCATTTTATTAGGCGGTCGGTCGGCTTGCACACACTGTGCTGCTGAGTGGCAGTGCCTCAGTGAGGCTCTTTGTCCCGCCCCTTTTAAAATGTGACGCTCAAGGGGGCGGGGCTCACAGAAGAGTTCCTTGTGACGGGGAGAGGATCGTCACGTCAGAGGAGAGCGGGGGGAAAAAAGAAAAGCAAAAATGTAAGTATTAAAAAAAAAAAAAAATAGGGGTTTGCGGAAAGTGGACCTATATTTAAGGGAGGGGGAATTCCCTTGGGACATCATTAAAACTTAAATACAAAAGGGGGGGTGGCTGGGTTTTGAAATTACAAAATCAATATAAACAGGGCTGTGTGTGGCTGGGCCTAATACACATGGCAGTGGGGGCATCAATAGACAAAAGGGAGGTTGGGCATCACCCTCAGACTGGAAGAGCAAAGATTTCATAGACAAGGAAGGGATACTTTACAGCAAGTACAATAAAGGTATATAATTCACTGTCAAGAGAGGTGGTTCAAATACAATGGATGCTTTGAAAAGGCTTGAATTTTTTTTGGGAAAAGTAGAAGATACGGGGCTATAAATTAGACTTGGGCGCCGGCCAACTCTTTGCGTTCGTGGGGAAAAAATCTTCGTATTCCACGAATATTCTCCCGTTCCTGTGTTCGGTTCGGGCGAATATTTGTGTACATTCTTCTTGTCCGTTTTTTTCTTTCATAGAAAGGGTTAATACAGGGTTAATGCGGTACACACTACTCAGCAGCTTTGGCGCCAGGATTTTAAAGGTCCATACAAGCAACTCTATTGGTCTTCATTGGTTGATGGCAGACGAGCCCCCTGCTGGCGACCAATAGAGTCGCTCGTGCAAACTATTAAAATCCTGGTGCAGCAACTTGGCCGGGGAGACCACTGGTCTCCTCGCTCCAAGCCAAGTTCCACCGACCGGAGTTAAAGGGCCGTGCAAGCAACTCTACTGGTCGCCTGCTGACTAGATGGGGAAGGGACCAGGGAGATTAGTAAACTATTACAGAAGAGGCAAGTAGCATAACAGAGTGTTACTCATACAAATACCCTACAAGTTACTGGTGGGCTGCAACATATGAAGATATATAATTACGTATTGTCCATTATATATACAAAATATTAATTCCTCATCTGTGATCGACCAACAATGACTCACTCAGTGAGCTTGTATTGGAACTTACCTTTGATATTCTTGTTGAACAATTTCATCCAAGTAGCTAGAATATCCGTTTGCATTAGACGAGAAACTCTGAAAGCACAAATGAATTTTAGGATTCTTGATCATGCCACATATACTGTACACAGTAGCTATAATGAATACTCATCATATTCAAACATAGTGTTGGGCTTCAGCTAAACACTTACCATAAAGCTTACCTCTACCCTCCCTTTAAGATATTATCAATAACAGTCAAACTGATAAAATACAAATTAAATATACAAGGCTAACATCTACTTTTTTTACCAGTAAGACGTTACAAAGATTTTAAAAATGTGCCGACAACCATGAAGTGGACCTCATCATAAAAACATAGGAGACAATTCATAAATTGAGGAGTAAAAAATGATTATGGAGAATATACACAATTCAGTACTCATGTCTTACAAATCATATTATAGAGTCCATCATTTATATCCACTTTTGTCTGTCAGGCTGTGAAATCACTTGACGTGTGTAACCTGTATCCTCTATGCTAACTAAATATTGATGAAACTGATCATCTTGAACTATACCCAACTCGGTTTAAAAAAAAAAAAAAAAAACACAGTTTATAACAGTAGAATAATATACGTTACATTTATCCCAAACATATTGGGGGTTAAAGCAGAGGAAGAAAGTTTTTTTTTTTTTTAAATTAAATGTTATTTGTAGTGGGTTCCTCCCTTTCACTTGGAATGTCTTTTGGGGGAGATACCATGTCAGCTATGCAAATGCTTTAACGCAGAAGTGGGAGAAGCAGAGGTGCATTCTCACAAAGCCGTTTGTTTAATTTGTAAGTGGTTTCTTCTGAAGAAATGCAAAGCTTTTCCATTTTTCCGCATGAAGAATGTCCTGAGTGGGACCGTGTTGTGCATCTTGTACTTTGCTACAGTGGAGAGAATTCAAAATGCAAATTCTGTACAAAGGCCCTGTTTGTGCCACATTTCAGCTGTGACCTTATCTGACATTACAAAACCAAAGCATGCTGCGCTCCCCTATGTTTAAAAACATGCATGAGGGCTCACCGATGACAGAGTACATTGCATTGTATATAGATATTCGACACACAATCCGCAGCAGCTACTCGTGACGCAATAATCTAGATCAGAAGCAACTATTCGCTCCTGATAGCATACATAATTTCTTTTTAATTGGCCATAAAATGTTAATCTGCCTTTCCCATTCATAAGACATGGAAAAATAACAATAAACCATTATCGCACCATTTTCATACCACTTTCTTGAATATTTAAGTAAACGAACAAAAGGAGGAGCAACATCTTAAGCGCAAAATGATAGTAGTATTGTATAATTGCAGTTGACCCTTGTCTCTTCCCCCCTCCCTGCTTGCATTAATTTTTCTGTTTTTCTTTCCTGTGTATTATACTTTTGTGTTATTTACATTTTTTTTTAATTTTGACAATGCTTAAATGTTTCAAGCCCGACTTTAAACTATAAATCAAAAAAACATTCAGTTCCTCAGAATTATTTATGTTAAATGTTTCAGGTGCATTTTAATGCACGGCTAGCTGAACCAAACAGCTTTAAACTCCAAATCACAGTAATGCTGTGTGTAGCTCCTGGCGCCATATTGAAAACAATTTGATATATTTCTTAATTTTACACACATTTGATTGTTACCTTTTCAATGCATTTGGCTTCCTCTTCAGAATGATGCATAGATTCACAACATGCAGACACGTCGGCAGAGTTGACTTTTCCTGTACCCGCATTTTTGCCTAAATGGGACTCGTTCCCAGCCTGGTTGCACATTTTGGATCTGTTCAGATCCTGAAACTCCTTGTAAGAGACTCCAGAACCTGGGGCTTTCTTGGTTTGTAGACTCCTGGTCAGTGTAAACTTTGAGTTTCCATGCTTTTGCACCTTAAGTACTTCATGATCTCGCATGGTGTCGGTTGCAACTGGAATCTCTGAATGTTTACAGCTTATAGGAGTGCTACAAAAAATAGGCAAGTTATTCTCAAAGGATGGTGTTTCCTGGGTCATAACAGGAGAAAAATATTTTTCCTCTGTAGATTTTTTTTCCAACATCTTTCTTTTGAAAACAACCCTGATTATATGTAGAGGGTTCTGTCTGCTCCTTCTTCAGCTCTGTTTGCCCATCAATGCAATATGTCAATGTCCACAGAGAATCTTTCCTACATTTGATACATCTTGAAACACTTTGGATGAAGTTATCAATGTCAGAAGAGTCTTCAGGAGTGGCTGGTGTTTCTCCGTTATACCTTGTATAATGCCTGCTGCCATCTGGTTTGGTAAAATCTGGAGTACTTGGGTTGGCCTTGTGTATTTCAGAATTTAGTGAATGCTTTCTGCCGTCTATCATAAAGCCGTTATCAGGTTCTGGAATTGTCTCATGTTTTTGAACAGCCATATTATTATTATTATAAGAAATGGACAACTCGGGCAAGGATCCTGTGTGTGAACAGCTCCGAACACCATAACAAGAAGGCATGCACTCAATACTGAAGTTGGAGTCCGGCTCATCTTCTAAAAAGCTGTTCTGGCTTTCTTCACTTTCTACGTTTTCATTCCTACCGTCTCCAATGTTTTTTTTGGGTAACGGTTTCAACATTTAAATGCTTCTGAAGCTGTTAGCAGATTTTTTATTGGCGACACAACATTCCCCTGCTGCCTGATCGCTCCATAAGACCGACAATGCAGTGTTAACCCCTTCAATGCCGCAAACACACACGCCATTTCAGGGGCTAATACTGGTTTTGTCCAGGGCTCTGCTGCTGTCGGTCCAGGCAGACCAACAAAAGCAAAAAAGGGTCCCCCCTACAGGAGTGATCAAACTGGCTCCTCCACACAATTGACAGTTTACCATAACAGCTTCAAGGACAAGGGTCAAGGTTTCTGTGGTCTCCACATGAGTGTGGTGATCAGCTTCAACCCTCCCCTGCTGCCCGATTGCTCCATTAAGAGCGATGGCGCAGCGTTAACCCCTTCTGCGGCAATTGTGTATGACGTGATTGCGGCATTGCAGGGGTTAATATTTGTCTCCACAAGCCTGTGGGGACTAAATATCAGTCAATGCTGTGCTTCTATGGGGTATCAGCATTGGAAGAGTGAAAAAAACAAAATTACAAAAAAATAACAGCACTGCCATGGAAGTCAAGGGTGTTTCCAGGTTAATTTCCATGAGTTCTGGACTGTAACATCTAATCCTACCTATAACTATCCACCAACACGATCCTTATGTTACCCCTTATGCTATCGGCTAACCCCTATTTTCACTAAACTGAAGTAAGGGGGTCACTGAGGCTCTTTTCTGGTTGCTTTTGGGGCGTGTCATTCATATTTAACCCTGTAAGTGCCAAAATAAATGAAAATACCAGGCATATGAGGTGTTTCCAAAAACAGGACAAATACCTAAATACACTTTTGGTGTTTTTTTCCCCATTTGCACTGGTTGTATATAGTTTTTATAGGTAAAACTTTGAACATTTTTCCTTTTTTCCCTAATTTTCCCACAATTTTACATATTTTTCATACTAAATTATGTTTTATATATATATATATATATATATAGAATTATTTTTTTCAAAAGAAAGCCCTACTTGTGGTGGAAAAAAACAATATATGTGGGGGTGCACTAAATGATTTTGCGGGCAAACTTTAACAATACATTTACTTCACAGCACAAACCAGCACAGAAGAGCATAGAATAACGTGTCAACACTTGACCACACTAATGCCAGATATAAAATATTAGGTAAGGATGGACTAATATAATAATGAAACTGCAAATGGATACACAAACATATCCCAGTCAATTCCTTCTGGTTTTAATAGATGCACCTTTTTGTGAAACAAACTCATCAGTCACTCCATATCCAGCTTCCAGTGACACAGAGTAGGCTTGCTAAAAGCATTATGAAAAATGCCGTGGATATATCCCAATATGTTTTTATATCCCTTAGTAAAATATATATGTACATTGCATCTGACGTCGTCGTTGAGTTTACCTGTTGTAAATGGCAAAGAGTGTATGATGTCATCTTTGTCTACATGTTCCACTGTACGGAATGATTCATTCTGTAAGAAAAAGCCACAAACCCTGGTCACAACTGTAATATAAGCCACAGTTTAAATAAATATAGTCATTTACTTAATATTCCAGTCTGCATTTGTCTTCATCTCTCTGTTGAAGATATATTACAGTTTGATATAGAAACGCAGAAACATAGAAACAGCAAGGACGTACTTGGCCTTGTCTTGTACAGCTGTACACACATAATTGGTATCTGCCAGGACAGAGTTAATGTAAACAAAATCATGCTGGGGAATAAAAGGTAAGTTAGCTGCTTGTAGCCACAGACATTTACATAACACCTTGATTTATATAGTTGTAGGCTACCAAAATCAGTTATGTCGCTAATTTATGGTTTTAAGCCGTTTCCCCCAGTAGGATCTACTATGCCACAAAGCAGATTGTTTGTTTCAGTACCGCAGAGAAACTAATTTGTTCCTGCAAAGCTTGTTTTCAAAGGATGCAAAATGTTCTATGTATCCATTATCTTGAACCCCTTTGTGATGAGGGACGTAATAGTATGTCACAAAATTCCGACAACTTTTGCCTGGTCTCCAACCTGCTAACCGGGGCCAAAATTAAGGGCCTCAAGCTCAGCGATCTAATATGTGATCAAAAGGGGAACTTAAATGCCCAAAATTATGTTCTGACATTCCCTTTCCAGTGATAACTCCACTCCGATGGAGACCCAAAAGGGTTTGTAGGGACCCCAATCAGGTTTCCCTGTTTCTGATCAAATTGCAAATGATATGTGTGACCAACATGCCTGTTTGGCATCTCATATCTCCTAGTTATTTCTCATGCCATACTAACTGCGATACACACTTCTGGTCTCTTTATTGCAAAGAAAAATTCATATTCAGATTGCTCATACTTATTATTACAATTTTATTCAGCTTCATATGGTAAAACATTGTAACTGTACATAAACAAAAATGCATATTTTGGGAAAATTAACATATATTGACATTTTCAAAACTTTCAAAATGGTTGAACTATAGATTATTCACAGTGAAACATTAGATTTCCGTAATAACATTTGTAGTCTCAGGCATTGTTTTAGCAGATATTTCACGCACCATCTGCCACTCAACACATTGTCACATTTATTACTAAAATTAAGTGCATAATAGAAAAAAAACTTGCACGTATTAAGTTCTTGTTTGTTGGCATTTAATTTTTTTGTTGGGTGGTCCATCAAACGAAAATAGGATATTTTGAGATAAAGGAAAGAAAACATTATGGCTAATATCTCGTTGTTAAAGATGCTTCCTTTTAGACAAAATATTAATTGCACATCTCCAAGATGTAGCTGCTTTCCGCGAAGAGGAATCTGACAAAGACGGGCAGGGATCTTTCAGTCTAACTTGTTCCGTTACATTACACATATTGTAAAAAGGTACTTGGTTAAACAACTATTTCTGTTTAGCAGATTTATTATTATCCTTTATTTGCTAAGCACTAACATTCTGCAGCGCTGTATAATGTAAAAATGGTATGCTTAACAAATACATAACAAATGTACATTTACACATACAGATATAACATGAGATGAGGCCCCTGTCCGTGGGCTTGCTATCTACATAAATTTCCTGGCAAGAAGTGTAGACTTGTGAGGGCCCCACTCGTGATCCAATGTAATAGTTTTAAAGTATAACTACACTATTTTGGATCATGTAGTCTAAATTTAAAAAAATTAGGCTGTAAATATGTTCTCTGTAAAAAAAAAATAAATATATATATATATCTCAGTTTAATGCGCTAGAACAATATTTGCAGCTTAAAATAACCTTGCTTTAATAATTATATTTATTTAACCATGTTCCTATGTAAAACCAATAAATCGAAAATTTTCTTGACCCACATTCAATACATTAGATTAACATCAATCATTAATTCTTTGTCTTTATGTCAATATGTTGTGAGTGTCTATGTTTTTTTATATATAAAACAAAATAAAGATTATTTCAAATAAAATAAAAAATGATTTTGACATGTTACATACTGTATATTAACTATCCTACAATGAGAAAAACTTTGAAAAATATATTTTGTCAATAAATTTACTCTGTTAATTTTAAATCTTAGTTTGTTTGCCAAGCACTTATACATTTGCACTGACCTCTGCCATTGGATTCTCCGGATACCCAGCGGTAAGTTGTCTCATCTTTTTAGAGTCGCGCTGACGCTTGTATTCGTTTAGAAAAGTCTGGAACTTCTTGATGAAAATGCCATTGTTGTGATTTCTTTCAATTTGGTACCAAGGTCTAGCCTTCCAGGAGTATACAGAACTGGGTGTGGAAAGATTATTTCTCGTTGACCTTTTGTGACAAGTAATCTGCATTTTGGTAGAAAATCTGGTGTGCTGGATTCAGGCGAGCCAAGAAGCTTTCTCTTGTTAGGTTTTTCTTCTGCCAAATTATTCCTATCATTTTCTAACGGTTCTGCCGTTGAAGACTTTAAAGCCGCAGGTTCGCTAGATGTGTTTGGCTTTCTTAATCTCATAAATACATTACTTCCATAAAAATTTTCCTTTGGGTTATGTTTTTGGTTTTAGATCTCAAGGCTGGTCCTTTCATCTTCAGTAATTTTAGTGAACTTATTTGGTGATCACATCTTGCCCTGGTTTGGCTCGTATTGTTTTCTCTGGTACTTTGTCGAGGATGCACGTTAAGGGTCTTGGTTTGTCAAGTTGACTCTCCAGATTGTCTATTCAAAAAAAGAGAACTGTAAAGTCAGTTCAAGAGGACAGATTACAGCTACAATTTTTTTAATATTATTTACACCTACACATACATGGAAGAGGAGGTTGGCTGGCATGGCTGCCAGCAGGAATGGAGGCGCTTCCATTTTACGGAGGCATCACTTCCTTTTATTAACTCCCCTGTTAGCGCGCAACTTGCCCGGGCTACTGACCTGGGAACCATACAAAATCCTCTGACCTCCCTAATGCCAGCACTCTGGTATACTGCATCTTCTTAAGTTTCCCCAGCTATCTTTATTGTGTTGGTTTTCACCCCTGTCTCCTGGATATCCTATTGCCTGCTGCCTGCCCCTGACCTTTGGGCTGTGACCTGGCTATCCTATGTTTGCTGCCTGCTCCTGGCCTTTGGACCATGACCTGCAGATTTTATTGCCTGCTGCCTGGGATGGACCTTTTGGAATCACCTAGTGTTTGGACTCCTATACTAGCCTTAGTCACAGACCGTTACACACAAGGTGCTTGGACACCTATTTGTACATTTTATTTTTTTTACCTTTTACACTCCCCTAACGACCTCAGGGATCATTCTTGGAACTAGACAGTACCCATTATGTCATGGTGACATTTCATTTTTTTAACTATTTTTTAAAAAATGTTTTTAATATTTTGCAGCGGTAGAAACACTTTTCACTTTGATCACTTCAGTTCGTACAGTCTCCTTTATTCTGATGCTCAGTGTGGTGCTTGAGAACGGAAACTCACCTAAAATACCACAAGACTGACAAAAATGGCAGCTACAACATCCACGGTAACATCTACTTAATGCTTAAACCTGTGTAAATACATAATTCTACTTACGTAAACGTTAGACTCAGGTACTCGCCTACCCATCATCCACTGGCACTCTCAAACTTGTCAATGCAACCTTTAAGTCTCCAGGAGATCAAAACACTACAGCGATTACATGACACACAACGTCATCTCATAGATATGGATGACACAAATGGTATCTGATGTTTCCTAAGCAAGCCACATATTGCAAATAACAGTTCTACATTCAGCAATCAGCAGCTTTACATATGGTGGTGAATGACATTAGTCACTCTTTAGTCTGTTTGGGAGAAGCAAAGCCGAAGAGAGCTGTAAAAGTGCGCCATGCAGGCTGTGCACACGGGAGGATTCAGAAAAACACTTTCTTAACCCTACTGGCTAAATAACCAATAATAAAGAAATTGTGAGTGCTCGCCCTTTAACTCGTTATATAAAAATAAATCGTCAATCAGCAAAATACATCACATTTGTATAAATGAAAGTCTGGGATAAGGGTAAAGTGTTTAATGAAATGTAAGAATGATTAAACATAGTAAAATAGCTTATTTCACAGTGTTCAGCCATATAGATAAATAGTAGCAGCAATGACTCATTGGCTGGGATTTGCCCTGCACTGTGTGTATTTGAAATGCAAATGTGATAAAAAAATATAGTAAATCTGGCCTCTGTTTCCTCACCTGCTGAAATAAAACATTATACTGGTTGCATGCTTTATAATTATCGATTGTGTTTGCTGCACAAACCTAAAGAGATACTCTAGCCATCCTATGTACTTCAATGCATATGACAGCCGAGTGGTCCTCTTGTAATTGCATTGGATGGATCTAAAGAAGCCACTTTAAACCACTGGAGTTTGTGGAAAAAATGGATGCGTCGAAAGGAAATAGAATACCATGTATTAGATTCTAGTGACATCGAGTGGCTACTGGAAATACTGCATGAACAAAGTAGCGTTTCACAACAAACACAGAAATTAATCTCACAGAAGTCACAGCGGATCAATTGGCTGCAGTACAGAAAATGTCTCAGACAGGTTGACTGGCCTTCTGGACACCCCTGATTGTAGACAACCATTAAATCTGGATGCACTTGAAAATAAAGTCTAATTTACAAAAAATATCTTCAAAGTTTTCATTATAGTCTACAGTTTAGTTATCACTATACCTGTGGAAAACTCAGGCTCATATTTAAGCCATTTCAGTAAAACATCAAGGCTTATTGTACAAAATTACATAATATAGTGGTAAAAACTGGTTGGTTGATGCCAAAGGAGCCCCCTTCAGGCGACCAATAGACTCAATCGCAGTTTATCTCCTGATGGCGCAACTTGGCCTGGGGAGACATGGTCTCACCGCTCCAAGAGTTAAAAGTCTTTAACTCTTGACGGTGAACCTACGGATTTCCACTCCCGTTATCTACGCAGTGATTAAAGGTCCGTAGAAGCGACTCTATTGGTCGTTTGTACGGACCTTTAACTCTTTGAGCGTGGAGACCAGTGGTCTCTCCCGATCAAGTTGCGGCACCAGCATTTTAAGTCTGTACGAGCGACTCTATTGGTCGCCAGCATCAGGGGCGTGTCTGCCATTAACCAATGAAGTACAGGTGCAATAAAGTCGCTCGTACGGACATTTAAAATCCTGACGCCAAAGCTGCTGCGTAGTGTGTACCGCGTTAACCCATGTATTAACCGCGTCTACAGAAAACGGCAAAAAACAAAGAAGAAAAAAACGAACACGAAGAATCCACATGAATATTCGCCCGAACCGAACACAGGAACGGGCAAATATTCGTGGAATACTAAGATTTTTTCCCCCATGAAAATGAACATGAAAAGTTGGCTGACGCCCAAGTCTAGCACCTACCATATGGACCTGACCCCCGCCTAGGGACAGCGATCTGATTTTGTATTTTTTTTAAGGCATATTTTTCAAAGGTAGTAAACCCAGGGTATATGCAACTTGGGCAAAGTTTGAAGGGGTAAAAATGTTTTGGTCATTTCTTTCACACAAATTGCAATCCAGGTAAAAATTTACTGAGAATTTATAGGGTTACATCTCCTGAGTACTGTGATACGACTTATGCATAGGTTTGTCAGGTTGTTTTGGGGCTAAAAGGGCACATTGCAGAAGGTATTGATTTTTTTTACATCTAGACATTGTGCACCATGTCTTATTTGGGACATCTTTGTTACTAATGTTACCAACAGCTTTTGCTGTAGTATTTTGTGTTTGTTTTGCTTGTGGTAGTAATTTAATTACACAAAATACAATTACAAAAAAGTGCATTCACAGCCCTCACTGTGCCGCATCTAACCCCAATCCCAGGTCAAACTGTGGAGCGTGCCTTGGGCTTTCTATTCCTGCCTTAAGGCCAGAGGACCAAGCTTTCACCAATATACGTTAGATGTTCTGTTTATATGTTATACGCTCACCGTGACTACTGTTTAGGTGACAGACCCCATGTCTCTACTGGTTTTAACACACAAGGACAGAACTGCCACTGAACCAGAAAGTAGGAAAGTGGATGAGGGGCTTGCATTATTGTGAATTGGGATATTATTTACACAGATGGTGTACAACACACGGCTCCTAGAAACCGCCAAACATTTATAAATGCGCATGCAGCAAAATGCTCTGAAATCCATTCATCTTGGTTTCCGATACATATTTTACAGAACTGGGGCATAAAAAAAAAACCAATAAATACCCAGTAAATGAGAAAAAAGGAGACGTTATGGCTGCACAAAATCGGGATACAAATACAATAGGTTTTTATTGCAGTTACTTATGTTATTACTTGAAATTAACGTAGGTTATTGCTGGGGCCTTACCCGAATCTGAGGTGCTTTCCAATACCAAATACTACTAATTAAACACAAAACATTTCTTCAGCCGTAAGCTGCCGATTGCTGTATTATAAAGGTGAAGTCCCATCTACTTACACTCTGGTAACTAAATGTAGCCTTAGAAACGCCATGGAATTATTATCTGTCAAAGCTAAACATTCACAGGGAGGCGCGGCTATACCGCAATACTGGACACACCTCATACCCGCTTCCTAGTATACACAGAGAAGATGATATCATGACCTGCGGTGGTCATTCCCCGCACTTACACCTCAAATGTTTTTCTTTATTTCCGTTAGACTCCATGGATAACCACCTTTTCTGAAACGCGGTCATATTCTTCAATACACAATATAAGAAAATAACGGACACGCCACGCGGGAGCCGGCTAGTAAAACTCCCCACGTTAGCCGAGACACGCGCAGCGGTACACGCGGCACGCGCGGAAAATTAGAGGCGGGCAAACCGCCGAGAGCGCACAAACGGTGCGCGAGACGACAGTTTGGCGGGAAGCTCTGCTATGTGTTACGGTGTGAGCTGTCTTTGCAGCGATGAAGGCGTTTTGTGTGACATCGTGTATGAGAAAGGATCTTAATGACACGTAAATAAAGTATTAGCAACAAAAATGGTATCTACCTATAATTCCATTGTTTTATTTGTATATTATCTTGCTAACAAAGGGTGTTATATAAAGGGTGTTATAATAAAAACCCATGTGGGATAAGCTTCAAAAAAGCCATTGTTTGTTTTTTCAAATAAAAATAGGTGTCTTCCCGGCTAAACGCAGCATTACTGGTACTGAGGAGAATCCAAAAACCTTGGCAGAAGTCATCTGTTAAGCAAAAGCAAGTGATGAGAGGCCTTTGCAAAAATGGATGCAATACCCGACTAGGCTGGCAGGTACCTCTCTGTGCAAAAACTATATGAACATACCCGGGAGCTCACTGGGTTTGCCCCCGAATCTCAGAGTTTTTGCCCCAATCTTTCAATTGATAAGAGTTTTTGCCCCAATATCTCAATTTTGCCACTGGAGTGTTATGGTTGACATCCCTGCTGAACTGCAGGGGAAACAAGGATATTTTTAAATAACGACAATTCGAGGTTTCCATGGAGACCAGCATCAGACCCATTTGGTTAACATATTTGTTGAGTCACTACATCAAATTGCCATGATGGGCTATTAAAGGGTTAAATATTTCAAGCATGTTATTGTTTTATTATTATTCTTTATTCATTAAACAGATTATGTAGTGCTGTACAGTATGAAGATAGGGTGATTAATAATACATAACAAATAATAATCATTTACACATACAGATCCAACAGGAGTTTCGAATCTGTAGAGCTGCCAGGTATTGTGTACTTAAAACAATATTCCATGTTCTCCCATGTCCTTTTTATGTATTAATATAAAAAAACAACGCTACGGAATTTGATGGCATTATATAAAACAATAAATAATAATAATACAGCAATATTGATGAATGCTGGTTTTCTGGACACTGTAATCCTACTTAACTGCAAACAAATATCCAATATTATTTGTAGAATAATTTTACTATCCGTCTGTAGAGCAATATTTAAAAAAAACATATATTTTTAAGGAGTTTGTGGATTCGTTTAGCGCAAATGTTGCTTGCCATAATGTTATCGTTGATACTGAAACTGAGCTGAAATGGATGCAGTTTGAACTACTTGGCAGCGCCACAGTAGCCAATCATAGCTATCCATGCACACTGGCAAACCAGCTGCTGTCCTATAGAGCTCTGAGGATCTATGACATCACACTGCACACTTGTGATGTGAACACTAGAGCAGACTAGGTTGCCCAAAAAATTATCTGGCATCAGATTCTATAAGGACTCAAAGCAACACGTTGCAAAATGAGAAAACTAGAGATATTTCTGGGATTATATGGAATATTATTCCTAAACCTCATAGGTAGGGTATTATCATTGTCATTATGTGAATACCTAGTGATCAGTTCCATAATATATTTAAGATTTATCTACCATATAGATAATGCTTAATTTCTCACCATCATGTTTTTTTACTCCCCAGGAATGGGAGAGGCTATACCAATCCCTTCAGTCCAATTTGGAAGCCAGCAAGAGAAGCCACGTTTCCCGTGGTATACCATATGTAAGTTAGCTTTTTACGTCTTATCTAATAAGAATTCAGGTGCCGTGAAATGAAATCAGTAACATAATCATATCTGTTTCTTACAGTGATTGCCGTGGCCAGCCTACCATTTCTAATTTTTTTGATCTATAAGTGCTTCCATCCTAAAACAATCTTGAAGCAATGCATGTAAGTACTGTCCTGCGTTATATGTACCCACCCTGTGTAAGGTACGTTTGCATGTGATTCTTCTGTGTGCGTCCCTCCTGTCACCATCTATGTATAGAATAGAGTGGGTCATATCACAGAGTAAGCACACGTGATAAAAGGTGCCTAAAGGTGGCTAACTATGTAACTAAGGTAAACAAACACATCCTAGATCACAAACATGTTTAAATCATTTATTTTTTCCTTTGAAGCTTTCAAGTTTCTACTTGAGTAGTGAATAAAGTGTGAAGTGCATCACAACACAACAATTTTCCTGACCACACTTGCACATGTGACATATGACCCCCTCCCATCTTGAGAGACCCCTGTATAAGTGATGACTCCGTGGCACCTATCTTCCATGGTTTAACATAACATAACACCTATTTTATTCTGCAAAATGTCTTTTTTTATTGTATACCTTGTGTTATACGACCCAGAAGCTGATATTTATTACTATTTCTGCTTTAGTAAATCGGAAGGTGGCGAAAGCGGTTGAGGAAAGCAGAATGGGGGAGCCATGAGAACGAGAAGGGATTGACGGTATGAGACAGCATCAACACCCACACCGGCTCCTTCAGCAGTTGTTACCAATGAAAAACAAATACATTTTACAAAAATGATAAAATAGAAAATGTGTGTCTGTCTCATCATTTGGGGCACGTGGGGGGTCTGAATGGAACGATATATGCTTCGGCTCCAATTGAATCCAGATCAAATCAGAAAGAGGTTTTTGGTTCTTGGCTTAGCTTGAGGTGATAGTAAGCAGGCTGTTTTTTATGGTGCAGGGAAGCTAAAAGAGGAGAAAGAAAGAGAAAGTTTAAAGTTAAAAAGAGGGGGAGTTATGGCTGTAGGGCCAGAGGATGAGGGCATCAGGACAAAGGAATGTGCTAATAGGTAAATACCAAACTTTTGCCAAAACAGAAACAATCTCACTAAAATACACATTTGGTACATATACAGGAAAACATGCAGAATGATACAAAACATGAATCAAGAACCTTGTTTGCAGATCTTACATGGTGGTCCAAATTAGTTTGAATACCCTCTTTCTTGCAAGAGCTTGGCTTGAGACGGTGGTAAGCAGGCTGTTTGTTATGGTGCAGGAAAGCTATAAGATAAACCATTTATTTTAAATTTAGAGAAAATATCTAAAAATGGGGGAGGGGTATGGTTTCACCTTTAAAAACTATACATAGCCATTGCAAATGTAAAAAACTACAGAATGTACTAAGGTGTTTGTCCTGATTTTTGAAACCGCTCATTTGCCTCTTATTTTCATTTATTTTGATTTACAGTGTTAAATATGAATGATGCCCATCGCTGTTTCTAAAAACGAGTTTTTTTGGCACTGAGAGAAAATAAAAAATACAAGAGTACAAAATACCCCACATGCATTAGAAGGGCACATTTTTTTTGGAACATGTGCATTTTTTTAAACTCAGATTTTTGACATTTCATTACTGTGCCATTTTATATGTGCCACATTTCAATTTAACCCCATAAAACTATATTCCCTAAAAGCACACCCCTTGAAGATTTCAAAGACACCCTTACCTTTCTAGGTGATCCACTGCAACCACAAAACTAACAAGAACACATCATTTTTAGGTTTTTATTCTACCTTTTCAAATGCCAGGTACATATTGGGATACATGCTTCACATTCGGTTACCTGGAATAATGTAAGAAAAGCAAAAACTAAAACAAAAAAAATAATCTCCTACTTTTCGTGTGCATGTAGATACCACATAAGTGTAGCATGCTTCTATAGGCATTTGAGATATAGCTCTCTCCCGGATCTCCTCATATCTGTCTAACCGTTCCTTCTCTGTCAACTTCTCTGGCAAGACATCATTGCCCCTTCCACTTTCGGTTGGTGTCCCCTAAGGTTCAGTCCTTGGCCCTCTGCTGTTCTCTCTTTATACTTCATCTCTTGGCAAACTAATCAATCCATTTGGCCTCCAGTATCATCTATATGCAGATGATAGCCAAATCTACCTGTCTTCTCCTGACCTCTCTCCATCTCTCATGTTCCATATTACCAGCTGCTTGTCTGCTAATTCTTCATGGGTGTCACAACACTACCTGAAACTTAATCTTTCTAAAACTGAACTCATTATCTTCCCTCCCTCCATCTCCACTCCACTACCTGAACAATTAACACCATTAACAACACGACTATCTCTCTTACTAACCAGGCCCGTTGCCTTGGGGTCATCCTTGACTCTAACCTTTCCTTCATAGCTCGCATTCAGTCCCATGCCAGATCCTGCCGCTTGCACCTAAAAAAAACATTTCTCGTATCCGCCCAATCATCACCAAAGAATCCACAAAAACTCTGGTTCATTCACTTATCATTTCCCGTCTTCACTACTGCAACACTCTTCTGGTTGGCGTTCCACTGTCTCGAATCTCCAAACATATTGCGTTCCTTGCCATGTGAAAGCTGTTAACCAATAGCTTTCTGGGGTAATAGAGGGTGAATGTGTATTCTGAACGGCTACTGGAAGGGTGCTTTTATTCACTTTCCTATAATCCAATACCATTCTCCACTTCCCATCTGGTTTAGGAACAGGATAGACTGCAGTATTCATTTGGGCTATACTGTTCTTTCAGTACCCCTTGCGTTAAAAGATCATTTATGATTATCTGAATATCAGCAATAGCTAAAGAATGTATCTTATATTGAGCTTGCTTTTTAGGTGCTAAAGTTCCTGTGGCTTTATGAAGGGTTAAGTCCTTTCTTAATCCAGCTTGATTTTCCCAATGCTGAAAAACATCCTTATATATAGTTAACAATTCCTTAAGATGTGCTTTGTTATATTGCAAAGAGCAATTATTTACTTGTTGATCAATTTGACCTTCAACATCATAAGGAATAGTTAATGTTAATTTAGGCTCTAAAACAGATTGGGGAAGTAAAATAATACATCTTTGTAAGTAATTAAAAATGATTGATGCCGTTTAGGATGTTCCACCAGTTCTAAATTTACTTTCTTCCCATTGATTTTTATTGTCTCATGGAAAAGAGGATATATTCCTTTTCCTTCGAGAGTTTCTATAGTTACATTAAAGTGAGATTCAGTGATTAAAATATTCGGTTGTACTAGAGATACATCTGCTTGCGTATCGAAAATACCTTCATATTTTAGTCCGTTATAAGTGATTTCTAAAATAAGATTATTCATCTTTTTCAATCTGGACTTCTTCAGATTTCTTAACCATTTGTACCTTCCTAGTGATAGCAGGTGGATGTCCTGTAGCTACAGGTTTCTGCTCACTTTTCTCCTCTTTAGAAAATCGTTCCTTTATTTCAGGGGTGTCTTGCTGCTACAAGACTACATCTCCCATAATACTCTTTGAGCGAAGTGGCTGTCTGAGGAGTATGGGAGATGTAGTCCTGCAGCAGCTGGAGGGCCGCAAGTTGGACACCCCTGCTTTATTTGAACTAGAGGTCCTCCATATTTATTTGGAGTTCTGATTTGGCTCCTTAAACAATAACCCCCACCAGTAGTGCTGTCTTGATTTCCCAAATCTGGTACATTAGGAGGGTATTTTTGCAGATCTCGCCCTTGATATTGATCCCTTTGATAATATCTGTTGGAAGGACTTGATAACTTGATAATTTATATTTCCTTGCCCTTTACTTATATTAGGACCCTGACTTCGTCTATTTTGAAAATGTCTGCCTCTTTGTTGAGATTGATGAGTTTCTACTTTTTTTTTTCTTTTTTTTTTAATCTTTTTTGTTAGAATTGTCTCCTGTAAGATCTTTTTCTAGGAGAGTGTAAACACTCTGTACGATTTCTGGCATTATTTCTGCATTTTCATTTCCTGACGTTCCTTGAATTCGTCTTTCAATGTCTAAGATTATGGCTGGACCTTTCACAAAAGGTTGTAAACATCCCCGTACCATTGCATGGTTATGTCTGGTAAATCTTAACCCTAAATTATAAGATGCTATTTGTATTAGTATTGACAGCAGACAATGTATCCACTAAAGTAGAAATTGTTACTTTTTCCATGTGGTTTCTCATAGATACTGGATACAATAGTGTGCCAGTTTACGGCTTCATCCAATGTTATGGAGATAGCGTTTACCAAACCTTGTTTTTGTGCTGGAGTGGGAGTAGGATATACATCGTCTAATGCGTATGTGCGATCATTTAACCATAAGGCAATTTCTTTAGAGTTAGTTGGAATTGTTCCAATGGTAGCTTTAATTTTCACATTGGAATGGGTGCCCCTGATATTAACTCTTTCTGCTGCTGGTGTATCAGCCAATGCTCGTTATCAGCTACGGGGGACATATAATTGCCCTTGCGTGGGGTTCCCCGTTGCCCTGACTGTAAGGGGCCATGTCTCCATGGTCCTGGCAATATAGCCGGTTGACTTCCCATATTGGTTAAAAATTCCTCATGTGTAATTTGAATCATTACTTGTTCAGCCAGATTGGGAGCTATTTCTCTATTAGTAAACTGAGGGACTGGTAGAGGCTGCCCTACTTCGTCCATTAAACGAATTCTAATAATAGAATATCTTGCTCCTAGACCCATTGGTCCCTGTTCTATTTCACATAAAACAATATCATTGTCTCTTAAATCTCTCCCACTTTATGTACCTTCTCTTTTATATAAGAGGAATATATCTAGGTATCAAATGTTACTTAGCTTAAATTCATTCAATTCTCAAGAGTCCTATATTATCATGTGGTCCATACCTTTATTTTAATTTTATTGCAAGACAGGAGGCTCATATTTGCTTGACTTTCTTTACTGTCACCTTAGCAGCAAAGTAAAAATAGAACATTGGTAACCAATCATAAAAAAGTCCAACAGTATAAACTTGGATGCAGCCCCTCCTACTTCCTCTTTCTTTGCTGCTCACCATGAAGTCAGGTCAGCCCTATTACATTGTGATTTCTGTGTTATGCAGATATATTGCATAATTATATATATTCCGTGTTTATTGCACTCTGATTGATAGATATCGTTTTTTGTCTGTATATATTATTGTGTTTGGTCCTTTTGTACCCATTTTCTCATATTTCGTGAGGTACTTATATTTGAATATCTCCGTTATTTCTCCTTCGTTTTTCTTTTTCTTATTTGCCCCTCTCCGGTTCTTATTTACCTTTTTACTTAGCTGGGAGCTTGCCCTGGCTCCTCTGCATTGTGTTTTTTCCTTGTGCGTCTGCGTCTTTACCTTTTTTCTTCCGTTATTCCGTTTTGCCGTCTTCCTTATTGCGGCCGCCATCTTCTTCATCTCGTTCTCGCGAGACTTCGGGCGCCATTTTGTTTTTTTCTCCGATACTCGGCAACGTTGCCGCGCAGTTGTGATTTGGTCTTCTTACAAGCAGGTTCTTCTACCTCGAGTCCAGTGCTTGAATTAAGCTCCTGCTCCTCGTTTCAGTTACCGGAGGAGTTATTTACCCTCCGGACATTGCCTAGAGGCTACCAATTAAAAAAAAAAAAAAAACGCTACTTTTAAAGAAATCTATATTTACTACGGTGAGCCATTGTTTTCTGTGCCTGGATCTACTGCAGTGTATCCCCTAATATATGGACATTGCTGGCAGACTCATCCTGTAACCCTTTCATTGCTGCATCACAGCATTATAATTTACTTATTGCCACTTTTTATTTTGTAGTTCTGTGCTCCTTTTATTTATCATAAAAAATGTCTGAGGATCCTAGTCCTTCTCAGGACTTTATTTTATCCTGGTTGGAAGCTAAGTTCTCTTCCTCCATGGAGTCTATCATGGCTAAAATGGCACATACTGCTCATGCTCCTGCTCCACTAGATCCCTCTCTACCGCAGGAAATATCTGATGGTGATTCAGAAAAATCTGAAGTATCCCATACATCAAAACGTCCCTGGAAAGGGAATAGTATAACTGCCGGCAAAGGCAAAGGTCCTGCAAAACGCCCCAAGTTGCTTCAGGACAGATCTCAATCATTAGAGCTCGAGGACGTTAATTCCGAGGGTGTTCTTCAACTCCTCGATGAATGGAAAGCGACATCTTCGGATGACTCGCAGCACTCAGATTTTCTGGCTACGTCCAGAGATCGTCACTCACAATATATACGTGAGTCGACCGTGGGTGAGCCCCAGCAGAAGTCTACTAATGAGACGTCTTTTTTATGCCAAACCGCTTCTGCTGATACTCCAGTGCATGACCCTGCAGGGGTTCTTTTATTTGAGCCATCCAACATGCGCCATCCTAAGGCTACGGAATGGGCACCTCCAGAACACCTGAGTTTATACCTACAACGATGGCTACGCAAACCATTAGATAAGGAGGTGCGTAACAAATTAAGAGCAGAATGTCCTCGCCCGATCATTCCGGGAAAAGTAACGGTCACTCCTGAATTTGACCAGAATGTGGTTTCTCTCCTCTCCCAGAGAGGTCGTGACCCTCGTAAAGGATTGGAACAAGGCCTGAAATCCACGCAGGATAAACTGTTGGATATAGTGGGTCCCATTACTCAAATTTTATCTTTGGCGGACCGTGCCCTTCTTCAAGATTCTATCCTAGATCCTCGACTTATCAGAGATTGGGCCCTCAGGGTCGTTTGCCTGCTAGGCAATGCAAATGTGGCTATTTCCACTGAACGAAGAAAGGCGGCACTGCTCAGAATGGATCCTCGCCTAGCGGAACTGGGCTCCAAAGAGTTGGGCTCTTCTGCCAATGGACTCTTATTTGGCGATACTTTCGTGAAAGAATTAAACAGATATGTTTCTGTCATGACATCATGGACAAAAGCCAAGTCTTCCATGCGCAAGGTCTTCAACCCAGACACCCGTTTTTCCGCCAGGGCTGGACGACAGAGGGGCCGTGTCTCCAGCCGCTTCACGCCCACAGGCTCCAGGAATTTCCAGCAACAAAATACCTCTTTCTACAGAGGATCATACCGTCCACGTGCTTCCTACACCCGTGGTGGCTACAGAGGGAGAGGTTCTATACCATCTTCCAGAGGCCGCTTCAATTCCGGTAAGTACTGTGTCTCATCATCATGCTTCTCTTCCACAGGTAGCAGGCAGGATATCTCGTTCCTACCGTTATTGGCAGGAGATCACATCGGATCCTTGGGTTCTTCATACGGTAAGGGGTTATCTAATAGATTTTGTTTCTCCTCCCCTGCAAGATCAGCCTCCTGCTCCAGTTTTCAGACCCACTTCTGCTTCCGACCTCATAGACAACGAGTTATCGTTGCTGCTAGACAAAGGGGCCATAGAACGAGTCTTCGGTCCTCCCGTTTTTGTCAGCTCAATTTTTCTGGTCAAGAAACGCACAGGCGATCTCTGCCCGGTTATCAACTTACGGGCTCTCAACAAGTTCGTGGCCTACCATCATTTCAAGATGGAGGGCATTCATCTATTGCGAGACCTCATGAAAAAAGACGACTGGTTCACTCGTCTCGATCTGAAGGATGCATATCTGTCGGTCCCCATTCATCCTCATCACCGCCAATTCCTTCAGTTCCATTGGAATCATCATTTATGGCAATTCAATTGCCTTCCTTTCGGCCTCAGTTCAGCCCCTTGGTGCTTTACCAAGCTCCTCAAGCCAGTAATGGCTTTCTTCAGATCCAGGGGCATAAGATCCATAATCTATTTAGACGATATCCTCCTGTTTTCCCAACATCCAGGACTTCTCCAATCCCAAACCTCATTTGTCATAGAGACTCTTCATCTCTTGGGTTTCCTGGTCAACATGCAGAAATCAGAGTTGATTCCGACTCAAAAAATTTGTTTCCTAGGATTCGACATCGATTCTGTGTCCGCTCTTCTTTGCCTTCCAAAATCCAAGATCGCCAACATCAAGAAGGAGATTCGCGCTCTTTTGCGCATCGATTTTTGCCCCTTACGGAGACTGTCTCGTATGGTGGGCCTCCTCTCTTCTTCGATCCAAGCGATCTTCCCAGGTCCTTTGTACTACAGAGCGCTCCAACGACTGAAAGCATCCTACCTCAGACGGATACCATCTTACGACCAACCGGTTCATCTCACTACAGAGGTACGTCAAGAACTCCAGTGGTGGCTGTTCCACATGCAAGCCTGGAACGGCCGGGCGATTTTCGGCGCTCAACCGGATTTCGTTCTAGAATCCGACGCCAGCATGCTAGGTTGGGGAGCGAGATCATTCACGGAGGCCACGGGAGGTCGATGGTCTCGAGAGGAGAGTACTTTACACATAAATCATCTAGAACTGATCGCAGGATCCTTCGCCATTCGCAGTCTGGCAAAAGACCGCTCGGACTGCTGTCTTCTCTTACGTATGGACAATTTTTCAGCAGTACGCTACATAAATCGTTTGGGAGGAACTCGTTCCAAAGGTCTGACGGAGATTACGAAACAAATTTATCAATTTTGTTTCGAAAGAAACATATCCCTGTTGGCAGAATATGTCCCGGGAGTGGAGAACCAAACCGCAGATTGGTTTTCCAGGAATTGGCGAGATGCCAGCGATTGGATGCTCCACAGAAGTGTCTTTCGTTCCCTCGATTCCCTCAGAGGTCCTCTTACACTGGATCTATTTGCATCCCGCATAAACCATCAGACTCCAAATTTTTTCAGTTGGCTTCCAGATCCGGAGGCTCTAGCTACGGATGCTTTCTTACAAATTTGGCCACCATCGGGAGCTTATGCCTTCCCTCCTTTTTCTCTCATTCCCAGAGTCATCCAACACCTCCTCAGGACGCGAATATCTCTCGTCCTAGTGACTCCATTGTGGCGCTCCCAGCCTTGGTTTCCAGCTCTTCTAGAAATGTCGATCCAGGATCCTCTAGCTCTCCCTCTTTTCCCATCTCTTCTCAGGGGACCAGAAGGTCAATCCCATCCTCTGATTATCGAAGGCCGTCTCTCCTTGGTTGCTTGGACGATTTCAGGGGATTTCACCCTGTCCAGGGATTATCGCAGGACGCTAGAGACTTGCTCAGAGACTCTTGGGCTCCGGGTACACACCAGGCTTATAGAGCCGCATGGAAGTCCCGGTCTGCTTGGTGTGTGGGACGACAGACTGATCCCCATTCTGCCCCTGTAGCTTTCATATTAAATTTTTTGGCAGACATGTTTTCTTCTGGTAAATCTTATAGTTCTATTAATTTGTCCCGTTCGGCCATTTCCAGTGGTCATGTCGGATCCAAGGAAGGGCCCATTGGGAAGGATCCTTTAGTTTGTCGTCTTCTCAGAGGTATTCGTTTACGACGACCTCCGACTGCTAAATACGATTCCTTCTGGGATGTTTCCATTCTCCTTGATTTTTTGCGTCAATGGCCCGATAATGATTCTTTGACTTTACGTCAATTATCGGCAAAACTTACCTTGTTACTTTGTTTACTCTCTTTTCGTCGTGTGTCAGATGTTAGGGCTTTGGAGGTTGGAGCAATTTCCTTTTCTCCTGAAGGAGTCATTTTTTCTATTCATAGACGTACGAAAACTTCTTCGACCTCTATTTCTTATCCTTACCTCTCCGAGGATCCCAAACTTTGTATCGCTAGATGTCTTCAGACTTACCTTGCTGTTACTCGTCCTCTGCGTCCAGTTTCAGCTTCTCAACTTTTAATTTCTTATTCTAATCCTTTTCTTCCGGTTTCTTCTCCTACTTTGGCGAGATGGATTCGTTGGCTTCTCACGCTAGCGGGTATTGATCTTCATTTTGGGGCTCATTCTGTCCGAGGTGCAGCGGCCTCGGGTGCTTTCTTCGCCGGAGCTTCTCTCTCCGACATTCTCCACACAGCTGATTGGTCACGCGCATCCACTTTTCGGTCCTTTTATTTTCGGCCCTTATCTTCGGCTGTATTGCCTTTATTGGCCCGACGTTAAAAAAGCAAATATGAGCCTCCTGTCTTGCAATAAAATTACACAATTATTCTAGACTCGATGACAGAATAATTGGAATTTTAATAAAGACAGGAGGCGAATATTTCCCTCCCTCCCACCCTTTTTCTTTAGTGTTCTTATATATATTTTGCCTGTATTATTGCCTATTGGTGAAATGTTTATACCTTCGCTATATCTATATATATATACATATATATTTTATTTTCTTGGTATATTGATTATCTTATGCTTATGGCATTCAGATGCTGTCACGTGTCTCTCTTCTTTTTCAGTCTAAACCTTTGTGTGGGATCTCCTGGTTCCAGTTTTACCTGATGTCCAGGGCTTCAATTTGATGCTCCGATCAAGTTTCTTCAGATGGTTCTTAACTGTTTCGTCTTCCGTTCCATGGTTCGCAGATTGCAGAAAGAGGAAGTAGGAGGGGCTGCATCCAAGTTTATACTGTTGGACTTTTTTATGATTGGTTACCAATGTTCTATTTTTACTTTGCTGCTAAGGTGACAGTAAAGAAAGTCAAGCAAATATTCGCCTCCTGTCTTTATTAAAATTCCAATTATTCTGTCATCGAGTCTAGAATAATTGTGT
>VKOC01014849.1:0-21449 GCA_009364415.1 Spea multiplicata
TTTGATAGATAAAGGTTTGGCTAGGACAAGTATTGATAGGTATTTAGTTGGGATTGCATTTTTCTTTAAATTGGCAGGGAAACAGCATTCTTTCAAGGATTTCTTGGTGCGGCAGGTGCTGAAAGGTTATCACAATGGGTTAAGAATTCCAGATGATAGGAAACCTCTTTCATCAGTTGTTTTAAGAAATTTAATAGGGGTTTTAGATAAAGTTTGTTGGGATGGTTTTGAATGTTTATTGTTTAAAACAGCATTTGTTGTTGCCTTTTTCGGAGCTTTTCGAGTGAGTGAATTAGTGGCAAAAAACAAGAAAGGTGGTTCTGGTCTGCAAGTTAATGATGTTTATTGTAACCAGGTTTTGAGATTGTTTATTAGATCTTCAAAGACGGATAGGGATAAAAAAGGTTGTTGGGTAATGCTGAATAGGTTAAATGGTTCAGATATTTGTCCGGTTTTGGCAGCTGAAAAGTTTAATGCGGTTCGTCCTGGGATTAAAGGAAATTGGTTGGTCCATCAATCCGGCTTACCTGTTACTAGATTTCAGTTTCAAAGGGTTTTGAGTTTAGGTTTAAATGAGTTAGGTTTGAGTGACGAAAGATATACTACACATTCATTTCGTATTGGTGCTGCTACTGAGGCAGCGTTATTGGGACTTGATGAATCTGTAATAAAAAGATTGGGTAGATGGAGTTCTGAACGTTTTAAAATATATATTAGGCCACATCTGTTGTAAGAATGTTATGTTTATATGTTGGGTTTATTGTAACTTTTTTGCAGGTCATCAGAAGTTCATAGTATGGATTGTCGGCCATTCTTTCGTTTTTTGGTCGCAGAGAAGAGCGGCCCTACGGAATTATGGTGAAAATTTAGGTTTTGATAAGGATGTTATAGCTATTCATTGGGTGGGCATAAGGGGTTTAAGGGTGGATCAATTAAAGGATTGTTTAGATGAATGTGTCACTCGCTTGCCGTGGCCTAATGCCATTATTATTCATTGCGGGGGTAATGATTTAGGTAAAATGAAATCGTTAGAGTTGATTATTTTTTGTAAGGAGTTAATTTTATGTTTAAAAGGATGTTTTAATAATGTTTTATTTATATGGTCGGAAATCATTCCTCGCCTTATGTGGCTGCAGCAGCCAGATTTTCGGGCACTGGAAAGAGTTAGGAGGAAGTTTAACAGGGCCATGGAAAAATTTATGATCTTAGAGGGAGGGTTTTCGTTTAGGCATAGAGAGTTGGAAGGTGGGAGTTTCGGTTTGTACAGACAGGATGGTATTCATCTGTCTGATATTGGATGCGATATTTTTAATGTTGATGTTCAGTGCATGGTTGAACAGGCCGTGGTTTGGTGGGAAAGGGCCTCAAATGGTTTTTTATAAAAAAAAAAAAGAAAACCATTTGAGGCGGTTGGGGTGAATTGATGATGTTAGTTTGTCCAGCTGGCTTATAGGGCGGTTGGCAAGGAGATATGTTTAAGATGTGCTCTGGGGCTTATGCCAAGAGTTAAGTTTTTTGGTTATCAGTTATAAGTGCAAGTTATGAGTGAAATATTTGTATGTCTTGGTAAACTAAATAAAAGCCCACGGCCTGTTTCATCCAATTTGCTTGTTGCGTTTTTATTATTAGGTTTTAAGTTACAAGTTATGGTTTGTGTATATGGTGTGTTAGCATGTCCCCCTACAACTTCATGATAAAGCCTGCACCGCATAGGGCAGGGTGGCATGAAGGTGGGGGGACTGAGGTAGTGAATTAAATAGGAAAGGGTTAAGCAAGTTAAAAAAAAAAAAAAATTGTTATATAACTTAAAAATGTTATTGCGCTTGCGCTAGCGCTTGCCGCCTTTTTAGGTGTCTCGTGCCGGCTAGGGAAGGTCTCGCGCTGCGCTGGGATAGGTTGCGCTGGCCTCGCGCTGCGCTAAAGGGCGGGAATAATAAGTATATAAGGGAGTCCCTGAGGTGTTTCTGTTACTTACCTGACGCCTAGCCGATACTGCACTGTCCTTGAGACTGGTGAGCAGTGGCGAAGCGTTGCGTTGAAAATGGACAAGCTGATGAAGATTCGCCCTCCCCCCCTCCCCCACTCTTCTTTGATTGTATATGTTATGCAAAAAAAAAGAAAAAATTTTTTTTTATTATATTTAATAAATTGTCGTGGCTTTTATTGGGGGTATGATTACCCTATAATTATGGGGTGAATTGATGATGTTAGTTTGTCCAGCTGGCTTATAGGGCGGTTGGCAAGGTGATATGTTTAAGATGTGCTCTGGGGCTTATGCCAAGAGTTAAGTTGTTTGGTTATCAGTTATAAGGATAAGTTATGAGTGAAATATTTGTATGTCTTGGTAAACTAAATAAAAGCCCACGGCCTGTTTCATCCAATTTGCTTGTTGCGTTTTTATTATTAGGTTTTAAGTTACAAGTTATGGTTTGTGTATATGGTGTGTTAGCATGTCCCCCTACAACTTCATGCCATGCCCATCCCCTTTTTGTCTGCTGCCTGGAGACTGTCAGCTGTGCACGCTCCTGATGTCATCACCATGCCCGGGAACATTTAAAAACTAGCTTAACTGGCGGTACTTTGTGTACTTGCTTGATTATAGGCTGCACTTTACTCCCCCATCTTTAAAGTGGGGTTGCCGCCTATAATCGGGGTTTAGCGCAGGGATGCGCAATTTGTATCGCCCGACACCTGTGTTCTGGAGTTCCAGGCGCCGGGCAGATTTTTTTATGTTTTTATTTTCTATTTAGCCCTGCTGCGGGCAAGCAGCCGGGTTAAGATCCAGGTTTCCTGCAGTGCTCCTCTCGGATAACTTTTGCTGCTGCGGCAGCTTCTGCCAGGGCTTCTATGAGGGAGCGTCCATAGAAGCCCTGGCGGAAGTGGCGAGCAGCAGAAGAGGTTGTCTACGAAAATCGCACAGACATCCACCCCTGCCTACGCTAGACACCAGGGAGTCTGGGGATGCATTGGTAAGACAGGGGGGAGCAGAGTGGCATATCTGGGGGTCAGAGTTGCATATCTGGGGGCATAAAGCATATCAAGAGGCAGAGTGGCATATCTGGTGGTCAGAGTGGCATATCGGGAGCAGGGTGGAATATCTGGTCCCCTATAGACTCACCAGTACATCCTGCCCTTCTTGCAGCAGCAGACACGGGACAGCCTGGACTCCCCCTCCTGTCAGCAGTAGCTGCTTCCCCATTCTCCTGTAACAGCTTTCGGCACAAACACTGGAAAACTGTTACAGTTTCATTTCTGACGTCACCCGAAAGGTAATCGGAAGGACAGGATATCCCCTGCAGGGTCACTCTAATGAGGCATAGATCACAAACACTGTGATCTCTATGCAAGTCCACACAGAGATAACAGTGTGATCGGTGCAGGGGGATCGCAGCACTTCTTCACAGCTTCGCAGCTCTTCACATGCTGAAACACAAAACAAAAAGAAAAAAAAATGTTAATACAATAAATATTTTTTTTAAAAAAAAGTGAGCTAAGTGATGTCATTGTGACATCACTGGCATTAATAACATGTTCAAGAGGTCCCTAAGAGGACCTCTAACCATACTGCACTGATAACAGTGCATTTAAAAAAAAATACAAGAAATAAAAAAATACAAAAAAAAATAACAAAAAATATAAAAAAAGAAAAAAACCCTTACATCCCATTGCTCTAACACAACATCTAAAGTATATAAAGTATAACCCTCCTGCCCCCGTTTACAACCCCCAAACCCGTTAAGCCGTTAAGTACCCTATAGGGTACTATATGTAAGGGCCCTCTAGAAAGAAAAAAAACTAAGGATCTGAGGTATTTCCGTAATCAGAAGATGCAGCTAAACAATTTTGGCCAGGTTTCTCTGCTGTAACACATACCCTAAACACATAACACATACCAAAATCTAAGCAACGCAGAAGTTTGGGTGAAAAAAAGCACAGGAAATCATTTCTGTGAGTATCTTTGACAGTGATTGGTGGCCACATAGCTGCATAAAGAATGCCCAAATACCCCTGATAGGATAGTGTGGGTTGTCTGCTTTACAGAAACAGGGCCGGATTCAGAACATCATGGGCCTGGCGCTGAGGATTTTGATGGGCCTTTTTATGGAAATACATAAAATTAACAGACTAACCAAAATCTTTACTCACTGATCAGTGTTAGGCAGATAGTATAGGATGCTCTTCTGTAAAGGGTTGGAAATACCGCTCAGAACATTACAAAGAAAAGTCATCATACATGCGTGGGTAACTAACAGAGGTCGGCGGCGGTGCCTCTAGGGATGTTGTATGTAAACATGGTGTGGTAATTGTGCTTGTGAAGGAAACAGATGACCAAACCAAACTCGGCACAGGTTCTGCACACCGACACTCAGAACACACAACAACAGGACAGGCTCTCTCACCAACACGCCAGACACACAACCCAGGACCAGGGCTCTGTACACCAACGCCAAAGACACACCCAAAGATAGCTCTGTCACACAACGCCCAAGACACACCCAGGATTAGGCCTTGACAACACCGACACGAAACAACACACACTACCGACCAAGGCCTCTGCCACACATATACCGAAGCCAGCACACCAACACACCCAGAACAGGCTCTGGTTACACCAACAGCAGACATACACACACCAAGGACAGGCTCTGCCAACGCCGACAGCCGACACACACAACAGGACAGGCCTCTGCGAACGCCGACACGCGCCAAACACACAATACCAGGAAAGGTTTCTGCACTTCGACACCCCACCCACCACAGCCGGCTCTGCTCGAACCAAACACACCAACACCCAGGACAGCTCTGCCACACAGACCCCAACACACACAAACAGGACAGGCTCTGCCACACGCGACCCGAAACACCGGACAAGGCTCTGCCAATGGCACCAAAAACACCAGGAAGGCTGCTGCAACCGACCACCTCAAACATCACCAGGACGGCTCTGAAGACACAGATACCAACACACACCAGGACAGGATCAACACACACAGACACACAACACCAGGACAGGCACACCAGGACAGGCTCTGCCACACCCAAACACCAGGACAGGCTCTGCCAAACACACACACACCAGGAAATATAATAAACTTTTTAACTTCACCAGGAGAGGAGGGTCTCACCAGGAAAAGAGAAATACTATAGAGTAAAAAGCCATACATTATGTACATTCATCAGCACTACTGATACCCCAGGGAGCCAGATCCATCATTACCCCACTTACTCATTTTTTATTTACTTTACCTTTTTCCTGACTCTTTCCCTGCCTGCTCTGTGCCCTCCTCCGATTACTCCTCCACGGGACTCTGATCCTGTCTGAGCCCGCCCCCTTAAGCATCACATCGTGTCTTCAAGGGGGCGGGACGAAGAGCCTCACTGAGGCATTAGGCGGCACGGCGCCCACACACTGGCCGCTTCAACAGTAAATGGCTGTTGGAGGTGACCGTTTCGATGCTCCACCGGCCCCCAGACCCCACACCTCCTGGTAGGCCAGCCTGGCCCGACTGGGCCTATTTTCAGATAGGGGCCTGGAGCTGCAGCTCCAACAGCCCCTACGTTAATCCTGCCTTGTACAGAAATATATACTTTTGTGGGTATTTTTGGTTCATTTGTTTAAAATTAGAGTTGCAATACCATCATACCTAATGTAAAAATTCTACAAATGATGTACACCTTATAGTATGTTCCCTGTAAGTACTGAGAAAATATGGAAATTCTATATAAAATTAGGTATTTCTAAAATCAGGACACCTGAATTGATAAACTTGGAGGAGATTTTCCGTCACTTTACCTAATTTTGTGAGGATTCAGAAGGAAAATATAAAAAAGAATTAGGTTTTTTTTCCCCTATTTTTCAATAGTTTTTACTAAATTTCTCATCCTAAATTTTCAGCTAATTATCTATCTATGGTATCAAAAGAAAGGTCTATCTCTCCTTGAAAAAACAATATATAGTTTACATGGGTACACTATTCCCAGGAAAATAATCGCTGAACTGACCAAAAATGGCAAAATTGCTCCGATCTTTGAGGTACCAAAAACCCCTGGGACTGAAGGGGTTAAAATGGCTATTGGTTTTCTGTTTGCAAAAACATATGCTGACTAACTGTATAAAAAATACCGAAAATTTTAAAATACATGTATTCCTGTTCATTAGATAAAATACTGTTTTACAATTCCACTTATGTATTCCACTTATGTAAAGCACCAAACTTTAAGGGTGCGGCCTATAATCAGGTGCAGCCTATAATCAGGTGCAGCCTATAATCCAATACGGTACCCTAACCTCTTTAACCCTCGAATCACATAAAGCAATACTAAAGGGGGGCCAGGTGGTGGGATAAATATACAATGTGGGGCTGGCTGGGGGTAATAGACAAGGGTGTGGGGGGGCATTAGGGTGACCACATTGGCCATGTTTTCCAGGACACATATCATTCTTAGATATTGCTGACCCGTTCAAATAAAATGCTGCCCTGGAGTATAGATGTATAGACTCAATTAGTCAGATATACAGCCCCCATACTGCAGGGCAGCACTTTATATGGGCTGGCAGCATCAATGCACAAGGTGGGCAGCTGGGGCCATTACATAAATCTATACTAAAGTGAGGGGCAAGTTGGGGGCATAAATACAAAAGGGGGGGGGTCAGTGACAAACCAGTGTGGAAAATACATTTTTTTTAATTGTTTTAGCTTAGCCTGTCTGGATGTGGGTGTCAGTATAGCGGAGCTTGTTCCTGGTGTGTGTCTGGCTGTTGGTGCGGCAGAACCTGTCCTGGTGTGCGTGTTTGCCGGTGTGGTAAAGCCTGTCCTAGTGTGTTTGGGTGCAGGTGTCGGTGTGCAGAGCCTGTATGGTGTGTGTGTGTTTGAGTGTCAGTGTGGCAGAACCTGTCCTGGTGTGTGTTTGGTATCTGTTTCCTGGCACTTACGTTTCTGTAGGAATAAATTGAAAAGTGACCTGTTCATTAACAGAAATGTACAAAGAACAAGAGGTCAAAATCTGAGACTGGAAGAGCGGAGATTTCATCAATGACAATGGAAGGGATTCTTTACAGTAGGGACAATAAAGGCATGGAATTCACTGCCGAGGGAGGTACATTAGATACCTTCAATAGTGGTCTGGATATTTCTTTAAGAAAGGTATGACATACAGGGCTATAAATAGAATTAATATTTTAAAGCTTCTTCATCCACGGAGAAATTCGATTGCCTTTGGAGTCAAGAAGGATTTTTTCCCCCTGGCAGAATTCAAAGTACAGTATTTGCTCGATTATAAGATGACCCTGATTATAAGATGACCCCAAAATTTGAATATTAATTTAGGAAAAAAGAAAAAGCCTGAATATAAGACTACCCTATAAGAAAAAAGTTTACTAGTAAATATTAATTCAGATGTAAACTATATTTTCATTTTTAATAAAAACTATGTTTGAGAAAAATGCATTTTTGTTTTTATTTCCTTTTATTTGCCAACCTGCCCCCAGTTGTGCACATCTGCCCCAGATATACCCAATACCCCCTTATATGCCATTCTGCCCTCAGAAGTGCGTTATAACCCCCTATATGCCACTATGCCTCCCTGATATGCCACTCTGCCGCCAGATATGCCTTATACCCCATATGCCACTCTGCCTCCCAGATATGCCTTATACACTTCTATATACCACTCTGCCTCCCTGATATCCCTTTTAAACCCCTATATGCCACTCTGCCTCCAGAAAGCCCTTATACCCCCATATGCCACTTTTACCCTCCCCCAACTTACCAGTGTTTTTCTAGACTTGTCCCCAGTGCTTCAGATTCCTTGGTGTCTAGTGGGGCAGCCGGTGGAGGTCTGCACAATGTGTGCAGACAAACTAAGCTGCTGATGCCGGCGCTTCCGATGCTGGCGCTCCGTCATAGAAGCCCCGGAGGAAGTGACGGCAGCAGTGGCTACCGGAGAGGAGGATCCAGGTCCCCTTCAGCGCTGCAGTGGATCTGGATCTTAGTCTTGTAGTCAGACCTCTATTTGAGATCTGATTAGAAGACAAGCTCAAATATAAGACGATGGTTATTTTTCAAAGCATTTGCTCCGAAATGCTTTTAACTCCCTATATGTCAGTCGGGCAAATACAGTAGCTTAATTAGGGTTTTTTGCTTTTCTTTTAGCTCAAGAGTAGGAAGGTTAGATGGAAGGGTTGAACTTGATAGACTTAGGTCTTTTTTCAACCTTAGGTATTATGTAACTATATTTAATTTTTACTTATCCCGAGATAAAACACCCTTCTGAATTTGAAGCCACTTCCATACCTCCCAACATTTCAAAATGTGAAAGAGGGACACATTTTTTTAAAATTTCGCTGAACTCACCGATACAAGCAATTGCACTTTAGAATGTCGCGCTTGCATTGCCACTTTCTTCAAATCAATGATACACACAAACACTTTTACAGTCACTCACCAATTCACATTTTTATTCACACAAATCATCTGCACATTAATTCATACTCTTACTCATTCACACAATTCATCCACGCATTCATTTTAATTCTTTCACTCATTCACACAATTCATCCACACATTTAATGTTTGAAGCCACTGATTCCGGGACAACGCATTGTCCCAGATGAAGGCTGCCCGGGACCCGGGACTTTCCTGGGCAATCCGGGACATGTGGTCACCCTACACCCCAGTTGGGACATATTTGAACCTGGCCACTCAAACCTTTTACATTTTTTTTTAAATAGATACCCCTTGGGTATTTGAAATGCAGGTATTTTAACTCATGTTAGGATTTTTGGGAAGATGCAGCGTTAATTTGAGCACTTGCTCATAAAAATAAAATCTCTCGCACCAAGGGCCCCTGATGCCGATCCCGGTGTTGTTAAATGCCTCAACATCGAAGTATTACAGTGACACCGTTTCTAAGCTTGGTTAATGCCATGACGTGCCAGGTACATCATTAGTCATTAAGTGACTGTTTTTCCGTGATGTGCCTGGCACATTACTGGGCGTTAAGGGGTTAAATTAATATTTTATTATAGGAATATTAAATTTGGCTTTCAAAGTGTGCTTTTTACAGCATCCCTAAATAGTATGGAAAAAATTAAATAGGCTACATGGTAAAATCTCAAAGCAGGGCCAGACTGGCAATGATGGGCCGGCCCTTGCACTGTAAGGTCAATTGGATATGTGTGACTGCACACTATATTTTGATGCTAACATAGCACGTAGCCAGGCATATGCAGCGGTCCACCAGCCGTTTGCCTGAGTGCCAGATGGCTAGTTCAGGCCCACCTCAAAGCACATTGCTTTAGTATCACACACTTTTGTTGCATTTAGTTTGTTGCCTGTCCTTAATAACCATATAATTGTTAATTGGACTAAATTTGTTCTGTCATCACTTTAATGATGAACACCTGCGCTTAATACATTACAAACACACTCAGTGGGAAACACTTCATGGGAAATAGACAACTCTTTTTCTTCCACCCGCTGGAGAATTAGAGGTGAATTAACTAAACACTTGGTTGCCTTACATTTTCAGGAGTACGTCAGCCAGATTATTATTGAAAAGCTTGTTCATATTAGGGTGTACGGCGTGACGCATTTTAAAGATACACGTTTGAGGTACTAGTTAGGTCAGATTCTGATAAATACACTTCATAGCCCAAATTACCACCTGCAAATAATAATTAGAACTATACTATACTAACTTGTTATAGTGCAAGGGGCAAATTCACAAATCAAACAAAATCAAATATAAAAATATTTTAAAAAGGGACAGCAGGTATATATGCATATATGCATGTTTGTGAGTATGTATTTCATAAATCACTACAAAACTCTTGAAAGTTACGCAAAAGGCGCGCTTTTTATTGCTGGCCCGCCCCCACGTTTCATTCGTCCGGAATGCTATTTGCATCCAAGTTGCTCGGCCTATAAAAACATCCTCACGTGAGGTAAGTGTCTCATTTTCTCCTGGTGGCTTGCTGCTGAACACCAGGTCACGTGGGGTTAGTGGACGCTATACACTGGCTGCTTCCTCTGCTCAGGTCAGTCAGGAGGAATGATGATGGGAGGGTACCGACAGCCGTGTATAGCTGCTCTAGCCCGGCCTCAGCATTACCATAGATAACGTCCACTGGTGTAGGGTGGGAGCCTTTAACGTAATTGTAGTTTGTTACCTTGATTGTTGATGGCGACTGTGTTGTGTATGTTGCTTATGTGCAATTAATAGGGTCATAATGCCGCACAGACTTATTTATTGTACATCATAAGCTTTAGCATGAAGCGTCCTTTGCTGCGCCTACATTCTCCTCAAAAGGTGTGATTGTTTAGGCGGGATGGCGCCGCCGTGTGGAATTCTTGTAGGTGTTCACTGGCTGTGGGACCTACGCGTAGCAATTCTGCCGATGTTACCTGATTCTCAGAACTTTTGGCGTGGCAGTCCTTTTGCGCGTTCACGTCATACATAGCTTTCTTGTTCGCTTGTATTAGCTATTGCTGTCGCAATGGGGACCCGGGTTTTTTTATAAAAGGGGAGGTATTCTGCAAAACTTCTGTAGTGTTTGTTTTTAGATGTAATTTTTCTTCTTACTTTCAATGTACCCACACAAGCTGTCTCATTGGTCATCATCTGACAGTGTGATGTACCTGACCTGTCAATGGGCGTTAAGGAGCACGTTATCCTGGGACAGTGTATGCTTTTCCTCTAAACAGGTGTTGGCTCTGCCTTCTTTCTAAAATGTACTCACAATTCCGGGGCTTTTTTTCTCTATTCATATATGCATTCTGCTTTTTTAGGTTCACAGCTGATTTCATTTAAACAGCATGCTTTAACCCTTTCAGTTGCTGGGATTCACGAGGAACATTGGCCTGGTTTTGGCGAAGGGGGAGTACGGATGACCGACTTACACTGCTTCCTTTGGTCGTTAAAATAAAACCATAATATTTGCGTACCCCCCTATGCCAAACAAAGTAACTTTTAATTTTTTTTAATTTTTTCTTGGTATAATCTAGTAGATGGAAGTGCATTATACTGCAGGCACACTTACGGGATTCAATTTCATGATATTGCCAAAGAAGCAAAGCTATGGGGGATACATGCACATTTCTATGAGGTGGGTGTGGTTGGTACATTAGGTCCACTACTCTGCTAACCGTGTCTTCTTGCAACCCTTGCTACGTAATTGGGTTTTTAACTTGAGCCATGATCTCAGCTAAGCTCTGCTACCTCACTTTACATGTAACACTTTGGTTGAGGTGTGTGGGTTTTTTTTTTTTTTGTTTAAGCATTTTCTTTATATTGGTATTCAAGTCTTTCTGCACCTGCATTGCCCAGGTTCAGTATAGTGCAGTGATATGAGGGTTTATTTTTCCCACTAAATTATATAGTTTTAACTGAGGATTGTGTATATCTGGTCTCAAAGTACTGCCCTAAAACTATAACTTGTGTCAAATTCAAAAGCATTCTGAGCTTGATTGGTTGTGACCATTGTAAGTTGCTTTAATACTGAGGATTCAATCCTATTTTGCCTTCAGAGACTGGGCCAATTACAGAGAGGTTTAGGAAACGACTATATAAACGGTTACTTTAACTATATAGCTTTATATTTTTTTTTTCCGTCATATAAACTCTAAACCAAATGGTACCCTGACAGAAGCTAAATCTTATTAAAAGCTCTTGCCCCTCTGGTCTATTTTTGATATTTGATGCAACTTGCACATGTATAACGACCTGCAATAATGGAGGTGGTCACCAGCACCAAAAAATCAGCAGATGCACGAGCTGGGCTCTACCAGGACCCTTCATAACAAATAGACGAAGGCTCAGCACTTATAGTTGTGAGGTGTCTTAATGTCCACACACTGGACTGGTTTGTGTGTGTGGACGTTAAGACAATTAACAACTTGAAGTGCTGAGCCTTTGTTGAATGACCTAGGCCCACATAAAGGGTTACATTCTATAATCGTGCTAAAGAAACAAAACTAACTTTTTCCACATGGCCATGCTTTCACTCCATTATCTCAGAGTGATGGGTATTCTAGTCCACAAACTAATCACTTTTTGTATTGTGCAAAATTCTAATTAGGGGGGGGGGTACCAATGCCACATTTCCAGCAATCAGCTGGCTGATATAGCAATAGATATGTTTTGCACATCGCCCCCTTCCAAAAAGGTCAATACCATAGAAACAAATGGCTGTTTGGCCGCTTAACATTAACCCCTTATGTAACAATATACTTGTACCAAATTTCTTTATTTTATATTAACTTTGTATAATCACTTATTCCAGATTAGCCTTTGAGCTTGTGTCCTTTCTTGCATCATGAGGCATGTGCAGAGTGCTCCCCGGGCCATTTCAACTTCTGGAAGCGGGCTGAAGCAAAGCATTGCCAAGGGACACCAGCATACCTGGGCTGTTGGAGCGCGCGTTATGCGAATCCCTGAGAGAGAGGTCTCTGCAGCCAGAACAAAAGTGGCACGTACACCCCACCTGAACCTGCAGCCCCAGGAACGCCAGGCATTTTACAGACTCCTTGGTAAGCTAGCACAATACATGTTTGTATTGTGTGATCACATCTGGACCCAAATACTATATTCAAATACTATAAGCCTGATTCTCATTTGTCACACGTGTAGTGGCATAATGGCCATACCTATGCATTATAAAGCACTGCATTTGTTAATGAGGTTGTTGGGACGAAAGTATCGGTTGTACTCGGTTGGATTAAGATGCAACTGTATTACAGAATTGGTGGTGTCATAATGTTACTCTAGTTGAAATAGTTTAGTTCTAGGGCTGTTGTGAGCCTTTTCCTGATAAAAGCCCTAATGTGAGCTGTTTCCATGTCGTACCTGTTAGCAAATGAGAACATGGCTCCATCTGGCCAGGAAGGGCAGGAAATTGTAAAACCTCTAGAACCTTTCCTCTACCCACAATGAAATAACAGACTTCAATGCTACACAAAAAATGTGGTGGGGGACTATGCTACCAGAAAATGACAATGAATGATTCTCAGACTACTTGCTTTCTGCACAGCCTAAACAATATGTAATGCATGTGTATATCTATATATCCAATACATTTATTTAATGTTGACCGTGCTCATGATTTAGATTGGCCCAGGGGAGAGTCTCGGATGACAATGGCACCTATACAAATGCTGCTTTATTGCAGACGCTTCAGATCACTGCACTGTTAATACATGTATTTTTTATTTATTTTTATTCGCCTTTCTATAGAAAATGATATGATTCAGGAGTTTCTTTCAATGGACTGCTGTCTACGCATTTCAGACAAGGTTAGTGCTCCTTTAAACCAAAGTTAAGAAATAATGCATTGCTAAACACTAACTTGCATCAACCGGGAAAGCCTAAATAATTAAAAAGCTGTCTAGCACAGCAGACATGAGCTCTAAGGGATCTCTGTATAAAGTGAATTTATATGCAAGAGGTGGTGTTATACTGATTTGCATAAACATGCCCATAATGCCATGCACTGCAGTATTTCTGTGAGCAAAAGTCTTAAGGCTTGTCTGATGAATGTAAGTGTTTGCTGATGATTTCTTAAATATAGAACACATGTATGTTTATGCACTATTATATGCCATAGTGGCAGTTGCCTCCACAGTAACTAAAAAAGGTACAGTGTAGACTAGCTGTCCAAAGTCTCTAGGGGCTATCTTTCTGGGGCCTGGCCTTTGTCAGGCATTGGAGGGTTGCTCTTATGTTGCAAAATAACATCTCTTCCCTCTTATTTCAACAGTACCTTATTGCCATGGTACTTGCATATTTTAAAAGGGCTGGCTTTCATACCAGTGAATTCACAACAATGAACTTCTTTGTTGCCCTGTAAGTATTTGTCAGAACGGTATAGAAACGTTAAATGAAACTGTTTGCTTGGCTTTGAGTTTATAACCTAGAACCTTCCTCAACCAGGGGTGTTCCAGTGGTTGCTCTGGTAGCTGCAGTTCGGCTCATTAAGCAGGTGGGGGCAAAACTTAAATTAGCGCTTTTTTTTTTTTTTTTTTTTTTTGTTTAACAATTTATAGATACCTGGCAAATGATATGGAAGAAGATGAAGAAGACTACAAATATGAGATATTTCCTTGGGCACTGGGAGCATCTTGGCGGGACCTGTTCCCCCAGTTCTTGCATCTTAGGGACAGCTTTTGGGCAAAAATGAACTACAGAGCAGTTGTAAGCAGGAGGTGTTGTGATGAGGTGAGGTCCCCTATGGCAGCTTGCACACTACAATATTCGGAGGAATTTTGCACTGAAACTGTGACCTGGCTGTCCATTTGCAGGTGATGTCTAAAGACCCCTCTCACTGGATATGGCAACGGGAACGACCAATTCACCACAGTGGAGCATTGCGTGGTTATCTAAGAAATGAGGAGGACCTGTTTCCACGGGGTCCTGGCTTTACTCCGCCTAGCTGCATTCTTTGCAGGAGAGCCAGCCTTTGTGATTCAGACACAGAACTGCTAGTGGATCCACAAACCTATGATATTCACAGTGAGTGTTGAAACCCACCCCAAACTTAAATGAGCATGCTTGTTATGCATAAACAAATGCAAAATTGTTCAGCTGTCAGTTTAGGCTTACTGTTTGCATTGGAGCATGTTGGGTTACTGTCATACTGGGAAATAAAACACTGCATTCCCTTACACTAGTTAATGCCAGACGGGGAGCACTTTAGAGCCCATTGCCATCTGATTTCATATATGGTTAAATGCTTTAATTACAACTAGCTTAGTATTGTGACTTTTGCTGTGAAGTCTTGGCAATGTATGACAGAATTGTCATACTAATGGTACAAAAGAGTGCAAGGTCTTGGAAAGCTTTTGGCAGAATAAGTCTGCTCCATGTTTAGTAGTTGGATCATTTTCTTCAGGACAAAGTGATGTGTGTGTGTGTGGGGGGCACTGCAATGGATTTCAGAGCAAAGAAAAAATATGCAAATAAGTAGACGCAGCCATGCAAGCTAGCCTTGTCTAGTGTCTTAAGTTAACCCCTTCCGGACCGGCGATTGTATACTGCGTCTTCACTTGAAGACCGCAGTTTTTTTAAATATTTAAATTCCGTGATCGTGATTCGCTGCAAAGCGATCGCGTGCACGGAATTGAGGGGGGGTGGCTGCTACTGATCGCTGGGAACACCCAGCGGTCAGTAGCAGCCGCCCCTCGCGATCCCAGCGTTCAAAGCGACGCTGGATCGCGTAAAAGCAGTGACGTACCTGGTACGTCCCGGTCTGCCCGTGACCCGGAAGTACCAGGTACGTCCCGGTCTTTAAAGGGTTAACATACAATAGGACACAAAGTGCAAAACAATGCGTAATGCCCATGTGTATTATATGGAGATGTGAGTTTCAACTCTCATAAGAGACTGTATGTGTGATGTTTTCTCTGCCAACAATCTGCCCAGAGCATTAAACCCAACTAGGGGCTGGGGAAGAAAAATAAGGTGTAGTAGAATGGGAGGACTAAACATCCAATACTAATGTCTGTAGCTAACATATGTAACTTATGTTGCTTGATTTGAATCTGGGCTAAAAAATGGACCCTTTCATGGCTTGTTATGCAAGTGACATAAGTACAGGCATGCCTGGCAGGTGGCTGGAGCACCAGATCTGGTGCATGATGCTTTCAGCTGGCGTCTTTAATCGGTAAGCCTGTTTATGTAATCCATTTTAACAGTTCGGAGCTTGCCTGCTTGTACTAGATTACCATGTGAAATGCCAGATGTCTATTTAGCTGCTGTCTTTCCTATATAATATGAAAATAAAGCATCAAAGGTGGGGTATGGAGCACTACTTTGACATGGTAAAACAAAGTGCTCTATTTCCTAAGGGTTTAGATATTTGGACTATTTTAGAACTTCATCTAGGTTTTTAAACCACCTGCCCGCTGGAGGGTTCATCGTAGATTCCAACAGGGTCTGAACAGATCCTTTGGAACTATTTTACTCCGGGTATTTATTGCTGTGGCGATTTTTGTTTATCTGGTATAAACTTGTTGGGGTGGAATAGGTCCACTGCAAAGTGATCTTAATTGTAGGACATATGTCCTTTTGAAATTCCCTTGTGCTTAAACTTGTAGCAAACCATTTTTTTTTTCTCATTTTAGTACTACAGGAGCCCCTGGTTGGACTGGAACCAGGAGGGGCAGACTTGGATTGGCACCTGTAACACACCTGTCTGATGCTTAGGTCTGCTTTCACCAAATATGCACTTATCACTGTGTCCTCTGCCAATTTCTAGTTTCCCTTCATTCCCCCAGATAGGCATGCGACTGGGGGGAAACTTGTATAAAGAAATGTTAAATTGAAAGTGTTTTGCATGTCCTTTTCATTGTTTTTTTGTAAATACAGCATATGTAAATGTACACTCTGGTCTGGTAACTAATAAAGGTCAGCAGGTATACACACCTATCGGCTATGCCATAGTAAGTTTTGTTTTATATGCTTAAGTTCTTCACAATTTTTAGGTGTAACCTTAAATGATCCCATATCTTTCTAGTCTGTAGCTAGCATGGTTTGACTGCTTGCCCTACATTTTATTAACTTGCAGTGGAATATTTTTATATATGTAAAGAATGACAAACTGCCCCATAGCAGAGAATATATAACTTGCTCATTCTCTCCAGGGCAAAGGGAAGACTTTGTTCCTTCCTATGTAAATTGACATCTGAAAAATAGGTATGTTATCAGTTTTCAATCAAATGTCTACCCATGTGCTGGATATAGTGGGCTTACTTGGTGGCTTTTGTTCTAACGGTAGGCTGCTTCCGAACACTCTTCAGAGCATTACATTCACCTGTTTTTGTTCCATAAAGGATTAATTGGCCAGTTTAATGTCTGATCATAACACACAATGTAAGAACTTTAAATTAGTTTTCAGGTACTGCTGGCATTAGCCCCTTAATGACCAATGCCCAGCATATCATGGGCAAACACTCGGTTAACTATGTGCCTGGCACATCATGGCATTACACAAGCTTAGAAAGTGATCTACAATCGCGTTCTTAATCGGTGTTGCTGTAACGCCACAATGTTGAGGCATTAAACAGAGATCCGCATCAGGGGCCATATCTGGCTCCTCCCTGGGGTGTCAGCCATATACTGTATGGCAGTAGAATCCCTGTTTAGCAGGCGATCAATGACTGCCTCCTAAGCTTCCCTAAACACCCAGACCCGTTGGGCACTGTGGCCACTCTACAACTGCCACTGCATTTTTATATATATTATATATATAATTTCCAGGAGTGTCTCCAGACATTCAGTGGCTGCCAGAGAGGAGCAATGCACGCAGACAAGCTTCACTTCAGCTGGGCTGTCCATAATGGCGTACCGGAAGGTCATGCCACAATGGTGCTTGGTCATAGATTTCCCCAGAGGAAGAGCTGGCGGGAGGTGAGGATCCAGGTCCCCTGCAGCGCCGTGGAGATCAGGATCTTGGTGTTAGTCAGACCTCCTATTTTAGGGCCAATTATAAGACTACCTCGGATACAAGACAAGGGGTATTTTTCAGAGCATTTGTCTTTTTCAAGCAAATATGATAGCACTTTATTTTCCCGGCGTATAGTGGCAGTACCGTTGGGCTTGCTCTCTTCCCCGGGACAAACACTAAAAAAGATAGAAGGGGTTAAGCTCCACCCCCCCCTTACCCTATAACTGCACGAACCAGCGATCAGCATTCAGTTCTTTTTTGTCCCGCAGGGACGAGCACTGGGGATTCTGCTCCATTCTTCGGCTTCGGCAGCTGGGATCCGGATCGGCCGGCACACGGGTTGTGTCCGGCGAAAGGGGGTTCCTGCAAGTCCGTTCGCTCCCCGGGTGGGAGCTCGGCTGATCTTTGCAGCACCGCGTTACAGAGTGAATCTGTAGCGGTGATTTGTTTCAAGCAGGGAAGGAGCATGCGCAGTACAGTGGAACGCACGCCCGGGTGGCTATGCGTTCCACTGATGATCCGGCTATGCTACAGAGTATGCGCGGCTTGGATCATCCGATTTTGGCGCCAAATTCAAAAGTTGGCTGCCTATTTATGCTGTGCAAACCTGTCTGACCACAAGAGTGTGTGTCAGGACAGGTTTCCGTGTTGTTTGAACCCCCACACGGTTTTTGGTGATCTTTTTATTGATACACCAAAAAATATGTTAACTTCATCTCCAGAGAAGGATAAAATGCCTTCGGCTCCTCCCTAAAAGGCTTCATGTCTAAACAGTTGGCTTGCCTTGAATGTAACTCCTCTCCCAGACGGCTACAGGAGGAAGAGAAACAGAAGGATATGCTGTCCTTTCTATCCTGGTTCCAGGATACTTTGTCTCAAACATTTCAAGTAAGAAACGCAGGAGAGAGCGAAGTTCATCCACATCAGAGTTGTCATCTGGGGAATGTTCGCGTTCATCTACGGATGTGTCCAGTTCTGAAGGTTCAGAGTCTGAATCCGGTTTTCCTTCGCAAGATCTGGGGAAATTTGTTAAAGGGTTTTCAAATTTTGCCTCACCTAATGGAATTTGCACAGCGTTAGTGGAAACATCCAAGTAATGTGCGTTTGTTTCTAGACACTTTTAAACATATTTTCTAGCTTTTAGATTACATCATGTGGGAAGAGCTTCCTAAGGTTGATGTCCAGATTGCTCATTTGTCTAAGAAAACTATGTTGCCGATCGGAGAGGTTTCCGGCCTAAAAGATACTATGGACATAGGAGCAGAGACCACTTATAGAAGAATCTTCCAGGTCATCAAAGCAAAGCAGCATCAGCTGGAGCAGCAGTAGCGAGGGCTCAAGGCTTATGGCTCCAGAAATTGGAAGGCCACGTTCTGGAGGATGCAGATAAGGATCTTTTCGCAACTTTTGGAAAATTTGAAGCCTTTTAATGAATTCTTGATGTCAAGCCTACATGGAACCGCAGGTATCCCTATAATAGGCAGAGATATTCCACGCCGTAGGATAGATCTTCCTTTCAGAAAAATAAAGATTCCAGATTTCATCCTTAACAGCTAGAGACATCCTAGTTTCCTCTTACCCAGCATTGATCAAGTATGCAGCGTTTATTATGGCAGCATCTAAACTCCTCAAGCAGGGAGTTATAGAAAACGTTCCAAGATACAGCTATTTCAGGGAGTTTACTCTCGCTTGTTCTTGGTCCCATAGCCGGGGCACTCTTCATCCTGTACTGGATCAGAAGTCCGTCTACCAATATATTCCATATCAACACTTCCGTGTGGAAACCATCTCTTCGGTTACTCTAATGATTCAGAGAGGAGATTATGTGGCTTCCCTAGACCTACAGGACACTTACCTGCAGGTGTCAATAGCAGTAGAGTCAAGGAGATTTCTGAGATTTGCAGTGAAGACAAGCACAGGTTTCCATCATTTTTACTTCGGCCTATCAATTGCTCCAAGAGTCTTCACCAAGATTCTCACTCCGTTGACTGCAAAACTGAGATTGAGAGGAATAGCTGTGGTTCCATATCTGGACGATTGGCTGATAAAAGCTTCATCCGCTGCACAACTTTTACAGAACTTCAAGTGATGATCACTCTTCTCAAAGAACACGGCTGGCTTCTGAATGTAGCCAATTCACACTTAAACCCGACCACAGAGATCAAGTTTCTGGGGTTTCAGGTAAACTCAAGATCTCTACGCCTCTATCTTCCAATAGTCGAGGCCATACGCATTCGGCTAAGAGTCTCCGAGCTACAAGCATATCCTCTCTGCTCTATCAGAAGGGCAATGAGCATTTTGGGATTTATGACTCCCTCCATGCCGGCGATAGCCTGGGCACAGGCAAGTATTACGCCTCTGCTATGGCATGTTCTGTCACACGGGTCCAGGACCGACGAGGACCTAGACAAGAACATTCTGATATCTCAGGACATACTTCGATTAGAGTGGTGGAAGGTCAAAAGAAATTTGACTAGTGGGCTGTCCTTCCAGCCCACGCAGTGGCTGATAGTTACCATGGACGCATCCCAGACTGGTTGGGAAGCTAATTTCCAATTTCCACACAGCACAAGGGAAATGGTCGGTGCAGGAAGCGCGTCAATCGACAAACTTCAGGGAACTAAATACCATCTTCAAGGTTCGAGTATTCTTCAAACCATGGATATTGAGCAACCCAGTGAAGATTCAATCCGAAAAAACAACGCCACAACACTAGCCTATATTAACAGACAAGGAGGTATGAGAGTAACCAGTCTCCAAAGTTTAGGCACCGAAATCATGCTATGGGCACATGAAAATCTAGAAGCTATCTCGGCGGTCCACATCAGAAGTCAGAACAAGGTACTGGCAGAAACGGATGTTCTCAAGCAGAAGGGTCCCTTCATCCGACTATTTTTCAAGGGTTGGTGGCTATAGTAGACCTGCCGGAAGTGGGTCTCATGGCGACAAGACTGAATCGAAAAGTCCCTCTTTTTGTCTCTCTATACAGAATGGTTTTCCCTCCTTTTTTTGATGGTCTGGAGATCAAGTGGCAATCCAACCTGGCATACATCTTTCCTCCGGTGTCTATTATTCCTCGAGTCTTGCTCAAAGTCAAGATGTACAAGGCAAGAGTACTGGCACTTATCCCGTTCGGGCCAAACATGAGCTGGTTTTCCCACCTTCGCTAGCTTTCGGTAACATATGGGGAACTTCCGTTGTCTACAGATGTTTTGAAGACGAGGGAATTCCACTCCACATCCTTCAAATGTTCAGATTGACGGCTTGGTTGCTGCCAAGGCTGATCATGAAATATCAAGGTATAGACCCGGTTATGACTACTCTCCTCTTGGGGTCAGTAAGTCTATCTACATCAAGTTTTCTCTAAGAACCTGGAGGAAATTTCTTGAATTATGTCAGTCTCAAGGCCTGCAGTCTTCTCCTCCTCCCATTCCGGTCATTCTGCGTGTTTTACACGTGGGATTTAAAGCGGGCCTCAAGGTTGCAACATTTGAAAGGGCAGATATCTGCTCTTAGTCAATTTCTGCTACTCAATCTGGCGTCGGATTGTTTCATTCGGAGGTTTTTAAGGCCATCACGATTAAGAGACCTCCTGTTACATCGTTTTTTCCACCGTGAAATTTTACCGTTCTGCTCAAGGCTCTGTGCTCGACTCCGTTTGAGCCTCTCCAAGAGGTTTTACTTAAATTCCTCTCCCTGAAGACAGCTTTTTTAGTAGCTATCACATCGGCACAACGGATTGAGGAACTCCAGGCTCTCATCAAGACAAAGTAGTTATGTATCCTAGGCCGTCATTCCTGCCTAAAGTCTTATCTCAAGCTTATATTAGCCAACCTGTAGTCCTGCCAACATTTTCTCCAAACCCTATGACACCAGAAGAAAGTGACTGGCACTGTCTAGATTTTAAGAGAGCTCTTACCATATATTTGGGGCATACTGCTTCCTTTTGTTCAGCTGACCATCTGTTCCTTTAGTTCCATGACAGATCTTCAGGTCAAGCTGTATCAAA